>JACEEZ010003550.1:897073-902073 GCA_016584305.1 Chionoecetes opilio | reverse complement strand
GGTATTTATGCCATCACGTCGCCTATATTAATTAATTATATGGTAAATTGTTATATAGTATTTCCGGAAGCAATCAGTAAAATTAATAACACTTATTTCTCATTGAAAATCACATGTTAAGATTAAGATTATAAGCAATACAAATGTTAATTGATTCCAGTACATTAATTAAGTAGAAAATTAATCGTATCGGTAGGAATCAAAAACAGAATCTTCATAATTAAACGTGGGAAACTCCTACTAAAGTCAACTTCAAAATATAATAGTGAAATGTAATCCTTCAATGTACAATGTATTTATTTTTGTCCCATGATCTCAAATATAAGTAAACATAACTTGTATTTTCCCAACAGATCTTCACTTTTAGTAAATTGTAAGATATAGAAAAAAGAAGAAAAAAGAAGAAGTGTTTCGTTGTGAGGTCCTACGACAAAAAGAATCCTGCCTCAGTTTATTTAACCAAAAAACACTCAGCGGTGAAATTAGAGAGCTAGGAAAATGAACAACACACGGAGACGCAGGATGACGTTATGCCGCCTTCATGAACACATTTGTCTCAAGAAAAAATGTCTCGTAAACGTGACCGCAAACATTTACGTCACATGGGGTTGTCTTCCATTTTTTATTCATTCAATTTCTTGTTTGTTAGTAAGGGAAAGGGGTTGACAGGCAAGGGATAAGTACGAAGGAATTTTTTTTTTGTGGTAAACGTGACAGCAAAACATTTACGTCACATGGGGTTAACTTTCCTTTTTGCTTCATTCTATCAATTTATTTTTATATTTTTAAGGGTGACAGGAAGGGTTAGAGGTTGTATCCCGGGGGTCTCGGTTGAACACGAAGGAGCAAGTGCGTGGTAGTGAAGGGCATGGGTGTTCGCTCCTGACTGGGCTGACGTAACGTGAATGTTTTTTGTTTACACCGAATCAATACTCGCCATGTCAGAAAAACTGGAAAGGCGAGTAAAGGAGCTCAAAGGCATTAAAAGTGAAGGGAGGAGACGAAGGGAAGCGCAAGAAAAGGGGAATAGGGTAAGATGTTCTAAAATTGTAATTAAAGACAACGGAAACTTGATAGAAATAACCAGGTCATCTCTACATAGAAAGAAAAGGAAGAACTCTAAGAAAGAAAAACAAGTGAATCAGTGCAATAGAAAAACAGACAAAGAGAAAACCTAAACACGTGGTGCACAATTAGAGCCAAAAAAAAAAAAAACGAAAGAAAAAAATAAGAAAATTCCTTGGATGATTGTCTTTCTCTCTCGTGTACATGAAGGTAGAGAAGCGACAGTGTAGGAAGGAAACAGTAATAAGAGAAAACACACGTAAAATTAGTGACAGTGGTCTCGGGAAGGAGGGAAGGAGTGCTGCAACGAGCAAGTGTGTGTGTGTGTGTGTGTGTGTGTGTGTGTGTGTGTGTGTGTGTGTGTGTGTGTGTGTGTGTGTGTGTGTGTGTGTGTGTGTGTGTGTGTGTGTGTGTGTGTGTGTGTGTGTGTGTCTTTGAGGTGACGCGTAAATCGGGCAGGATGAGGGGTTGCTTAGACTGGACTCAATGAAGAAAGGAGAATAACAAAGAAAACATAACAAAAAGAGACACGTAAAGATAATAGATTAAAGATGATTATAGAAATGATTATAATATAGTATGATTATAGAAAGCTTGAATTAATTAATTTTTTCTACCACCTGACATGGATTCCCGCAAGTTTAGTAGAGAGAGAGAGAGAGAGAGAGAGAGAGAGAGAGAGAGAGAGAGAGAGAGAGAGAGAGAAGAGAGGAGAGAGAGAGAGAGAGAGAGAGAGAGAGAGAGAGAGGAGAGAGAGAGAGAGAGAGAATAGAGAGAGATGTGTGTGTGTGTGTGTGTGTGTGTGTGTGTGTGTGTCTGTGTGTGTGTGTGGTGTGTGTGTGGTGTGTGTCTGGTGTGTGTGTGTGTGTGTGTGTGTGTGTGTGTGTGTGTGTGTGTGTGTGTGTGTGTGTGTGTGTGTGTATTCATCTAGTTGTATTCATCTAGTTGTATTTTACAGGGCCTGAACAACGCTCGTATGGCCCCGTCTCCATATCAACATTTTTATCATTCATCCTTAGTGCTTTGTGTTGGCCGAAGACCCCCGACTAACACCCGGTACCCATTCACTGCTGGGTGGACAGGGGCTTTTTTTTTTTTTAAGGAAACAGCCCATCTGTTTTCCGCTCCGCCCGAGGATCGAACCCGGGACTTCTCGGTTGTGAACCGAGCGTGCTACCCCTACACTACGGAGTAGGAGTGTGTGTGTGTGTGTGTGTGTGTGTGTGTGTGTGTGTGTGTGTGTGTGTGTGTGTGTGTGTGTGTGTGTGTGTGTGACGAGTAGCTTTAAACCGACGCAACTCTATATCAGTGTATCAATATTTATACAGCAAGTCAACTATTTCCAAACTCTCTCTCTCTCTCTTTTCTCTCTCTCTCTCTCTCTCTCTCTCTCTCTCTCTCTCTCTCTCTCTCTCTCTCTCTCTCTCTCTCTCTCTATCTATCTATCTATCTATTATCTATCTATATCTCTCTCTCTCTCCCCCCATCTCTCTCTCTATCCCCCCTCTCTCTCTCTATCCCCCCCTCTCTCTATCTCTCTCTACAAAAACAAATGTGTGGAAGCCATGACCTGCACAAGAGACAAGTGATCAAGGGATGCGGCAGATCAGAACTGAGGGAAAGGGAGAGCAGGAGTGAGGGGAAAAGTGAGCGAGGGTAGTGTTACGACCCTCGGTGTGGCGCGGACCCAGGAAGATGAGTGAGAGGGAGGGGAAACAGTCGCTCTCTCTCTCTCTCTCTCTCTCTCTCTCTCTCTCTCTCTCTCTCTCTCTCTCTCTCTCTCTCTCTCTCTCTCTCTCTCTCTCTCTCAAACATCTGCAGAGGATAAAAGCTTTTGGTTGTGGCGGAGGCTGAGGTGAGGATCATCTATGCAGCATCCACTCTCTACTCCCCTCCCGATACACCCTCGTTTCTTCCCCTCTCCACAGTCTTCACACTCCTCTCCCCTCACTTCCTAACCCACCTGCTCTGACTTTCCCCAAATACTACGTTGCCACATCACTTCCCCCTAACCCTCCCCTTTCCTTCCCTCTCTTTCTACCTCACGAATATCTTTGCAATGAATAGTGTTTCGTGCTAAAGACTCAACGCAGATACGTGGAATTCGCATTATCACTTTGAAAATATTTAAAAAAAACTTATCAACATAAAGAAGTAAAGAGAAATTGAGTTTTTTTGGATAATGACGAAGGATTCAATAGCTGCCAAATCTGAAGTCAAAGGGAAAACCCGTCGGTAAGATGATGAGAGAGAGACTTTAAAAGCTCTAGGGAAGATACATAAAGAATAAGGAGATGTAGAGAATATTAGCTTTTGATACATAAGAAGGGATGAGTGACTGGAAACTCAAAGGGAGTGAATCCTTCTGTTTCATTAAAGAGAGAGAGAGAGAGAGAGAGAGAGAGAGAGAGAGAGAGAGAGAGACGAGGAGAGAGAGAGAGAGGAGAGAGAGAGAGAGAGAGAGAGAGAGAGAGAGAGAGAGAGAGAGAGAGAGAGAGAGAGAGAGAGAGAGGAGAGAACTAGGTCAGGACAGTTTATAAGCTCTCTCTCTCTCTCTCTCTCTCTCTCTCTCTCTCTCTCTCTCTCTCTCTCTCTCTCTCTCTCTCTCTCTTCTCTCTCTCTCTCTCTCTCTCTCCTCTCTCCTGCAAACGTGCTCCAAGAAGGAAACAATATATTACATTAAAAACCGTGCGTGAAACTCCAGGACCTGCCACGAAATAAATACAGTTTTTCAGGTTTATGCTCTGTGCTCGTTTTCTACAGTTTGCAGATACAAGAAAATAAAAACCTAAGATTACTATTTTTTTTTCTAAATCTAATGGCAAATATTTCAATTCGGTTGTTACGTAGCCATTAATTAATTACTCAAGAAACCTCAGACGCTGTTTTATTGAAAATCTTTGGAAATTCTGAATATACAAAAAGAAAAAAAATCACTGGTACACAAATATCACTGGAAGAGACATGTGAGGAAGTAATAGAATGTGTAGTTTGAGTATTCACGTGGCTCCATTTTATTAAATAAAATAAAATGTGAGGTAGAAGTGACACGATAAAAAAGGGGGAATTACCAGCTACCAATACTACATCTAAGAAGAAATAAACCACTATAATTATCATAGACAATAAAAAAAATACACAATAAAAAACTGCAACAAGAAAATTTAAACGATTCCTCAGGGGTAAAAAAACAAAACAAATACAATAAACAATTGCAATAAGAATATTAAAACTAACTATTCCTCAAGGACATCAGAAAAAAATATTTATAATAAAAAATTTAGTGAAGGCGAAGGGGAGACGCATCCACTTGAATCCTCAGTGGGGGGGTAGAGGGGGGTGATAAGAAGAAGCTGGCTCCTGATACCTCCACCGCCGGGCACCGAGAATCGAACCCGTGGCCCTCAAATAGCCATGCAGTCATCCCAGAGAGCGAGGAGGGCTGAGTAACTACCGGAGAAGGGGACAAATAAACAGGTGATCTCCCAAAATTATTACTTAGAGGGCCATATAAGCAAGTGAAGGGAAAATGTACATAAACAATTGAAAGTTAAGGGTTCGTGCGTCACCTGTTCATCCTGTTCATCCGTAAACAGGAAGATGATGCAAGGGGAAGCACAAGGGGAAGAAGGGAGAGGGAATGAGGGGAAGGGATGTACAAGGGATGAAGGGGAGAGGGAGTGAGGGGAAGGGAAGGCCAGGGCGGCGAGTGTCTGAAGGAGGATCAAAGGCATGAAGTGGCTGTCAACTGAGCCGAAAATTTCTTTGAAAGAGAACCCGGAAATAGACATCTCGAATTATGTAAAGTTAAAAAAAATAGTTTACGTAATCTGGTTTATGTTAAGGTACAAAATTTAGCTCTGAATATTTTGCATGTATAAAGTTTATCACTACACTAGGACTTGATTAAATGCATCATATTGTTTTTTGTTAGA
>JACEEZ010003550.1:814573-894573 GCA_016584305.1 Chionoecetes opilio | reverse complement strand
GAGAGAGAGAGAGAGAGAGAGAGAGAGAGAGAGAGAGAGAGTATGTGTGTATTCGGTCTCCGCTTGTTTACAGGGATGGTTCTTCTTCTTTCTTTACGTTGAAGTCGTCATCATCCTTGCATAGATAGATAAGGTGTTTAGAGGTAATGAATAAATAAGAAATAAGAAAACCGTTCACCTGGATAAGCAAAATAGTGTAGTTTGCCGTATAATAATAATGTAATAGAATAGTGTAGTCATCCTGAAGGTCCTCTTGAGTAAGATAATGAGCCAGTCTTCCTGAGTACATTTCTTAGTATTTCTTATATTATCTCTTCTTATTACTATATTTGTGTAGTTTTTCTCCTTAATATAGGTTTGTTAGTTTTCTCTCCATCGTGTTGTCATCCATGCAGCATAATTATCATATGTATACGTCGTAATCTCCATCACCACAACCTCCATTATGACAGAGCCACACACACACACCAAAAAAAAAATCTCAGGTCACCCCAACCATTACCTGTCAGTATCGTTATATGAAAAATAGTCTCTTAACTTTCACTTAGTTATGTCTCTATCTATATAAAGAAATATTGGAGCGCATACACACACACACACACACACACACACACACACACACACACACACACACATACACATACACAACACACACACACACACACACACACACACACACACACATACACATACACACACACACACACACACACACACACACACAGTGATTAATGTGAGACCCAGTAAGTGCACAGAATCGATGGAATAAAAAATCAAGGGTAAGACGAATTAAAATTATTAGTTATCTTTATCATTATCATTTTCATTATCATTACTATTATATCCATCATTAATATCATTATTATCACTATTACTATAATGTCCCTCATTATCATCATTGAAATAATTACTAACACCATTACTATCATCTTACGAGCTTCTTAGGTTCGTCTACGTTTATTTTTTTCCTTTTTATTAATTTTCTTCAGTCTACTTCCATTTATTCTATTCACATAAAACAGAGGCAGTCACTCACCCAAGAATCTCAGACGAGGTGAAAACAAACATTATCAATATTTTACATTAAACATATACAGCAGGGGGAGGGGGGGAGCGCCTTCTCTCCCTCTGTCATCCATCTCTACCTTACATGCGCTGAGAGGAGGTAAGACCCCCCTATACCTTGCTTCTCCTTCCCCGTGTGTCGACAGTCCTCTCCTGGCGGCGGGGTGGTGGCGGAGAGAGGCGGAAGATGGTGCAGAGTAACAGTTAATCATAAATCAAAAGGTAAGTAGCATACCGATGATTGAGCTTATAGCGGTTGTGTCTACTGGGGTGGTGGTGGTGGTGGTGGTGGGTGGTGGTGGTGGTGGTGGTGGTGGTGGTGGTGGGGTGGTGGTGGTGGTGGGTGGTGTGGGTGGTGGTGGTGGTGGTGGTGGGTGGTGGTGGTGGTGGTGGTGGTGGGTGGTGGGTGGTGGGTGGTGGTGGGGTGGTGGTGGTGGTGGTGGTGGTGGTGGTGGTGGGGGTGGGGTGGTGGTGGGTGGGGGGGGGGGTGGGGGTGGTGGTGGTGGTGGTGGTGGTGGTGGTGGTGGGGGGGGGGGTGGTGGTGTGGGTGGTGGGGGTGGTGGGGTGGTGGTGGGGTGGTGGGGTGGTGGTGGTGGTGGTGGTGGTGGTGGTGGTGGTGGTGGTGGTGGTGGTGGGGTGGTGTGGGGGTGGGTGGTGGTGGTGGTGGGTGGTGGTGGTGGTGGTGGTGGTGGTGGTGGTGGTGGTGGGTGTGGTGGTGGGGGTGGGTGGGGGTGGGGTGGTGTGGGTGGTGGTGGGGTGGTGGTGGTGGGGTGGTGGTGGTGGTGGGGTGATGGTGGTGGTGGGGGTGATGGTGGTGGTGGGGGTGGTGGTGGGAGACATGATGGCAGTGGTGGGTGATGGTGGTTTGGAGACAGACTTGTTCAATGTTATTGGATCTGGAACAAATTAAATTTTATTTTCCTTACAAACGTAACGTAACCTTCCACATGATACTATATAACATACTTCCCGCCCATAACTCTTGAAAAAAAAATCTTAGACTACCAAAAGCACCATTATATATTATATCCTTTGCAATTAATAACTTTAAATTTGAAGAAACATCATTATGGTCACTTTTCCAAACAACCTGACCAATTTCGTGTGGTAGCCAAGGGGATTTAAAATTTTCTAAGAAAATAACTATATAAACAACAACATTGATCATAACAACTTTTACAAAATATCAAAATTACAAGCAGAAGCGCTAGGAGCACGTCTTGTAAGGCTTGCTCTGAAAATTTGAATACCTTTCCCGTATGAAAATGAATGCAGTTTCTTGTACCTGGTAGAGTCGTGGCGGGCAGGAAGGTGCCGGCAGCTGACCGCGCCGCGAGGCCAAGGCAGCTGCACAACACCTCCCGCCCCCGCAGCGCCTCCTCTCGTCCTCCAAGTAATAGAATCAAAGACACCTCCAACAAACAGCCCAAGAAAACACCTCCACGCATCTCATTTGTATCCTTATAAACGTTACTGTTATCAATGAACTCCTTCCTACTCGGCTATCCCTTCCAGAGGCTCGGCGGGCGACCCTTCCAACGCGCTGGCGACTTTAACCTCACCCAACCACGAGGACCCCTGGCGGCGAGGAGGCCGGTCTCCAGGGCGGGCGATCGGTGTTACAAACTTCACTAACTTCAAATGAATTTCAATGTAGGATATAAGATACATTTCCCTTGAGCACCTGACCAGGTAGCCAACCTGCTGTAAGTGATCAACACAAGATATACGAAGGTCTGGCTGCGTCAAGGGAACACTAGTAATGGGACCAAGCAGTAAGTGTATAAAATATCTCGGTATTCTCTAAGGCTAATAATATACTCAGTGTCTAATTACCGGCGGCGGCCCATCCCGAGGCCGGGCGGGCGCTCCACGGACAGCTGGAGACCACTGCAGTACTGTATTGCCCCCCAGCCCGCCGGCCCGCCCCCGCCCGCCCCACCCCGCCCCACTCCCTCGGCGCCACCGGTAACTATGCAGGTTGGTGGGTGATGTTCAAGGAATATAAATTGAGATATACATTTGTTTATGGTAACAACAAACAACAAGCAACAACGGCTTCAGTCCGAGGCTTCCTTGGGAGAAACAAGGGCGGATGGGCCAAGCGGCGGCGGCGTTGCTCGACGAGTGATGTTCGAGGAATACGGCCTTAATACACATGGGCGAGTGCTTATTTACCCACAAAAATACTTCCAAATTCTGGCCTAGAGCCCTACACTGCATCCATATGAAGCTTCGTCTCCTCTCTTGTAACTCCGTACGAAATATGAACCACCATGAACCAATGGGCGAGGTTCAGCGTCAACTCTTCAGGTCACATTATAGGAAGCAGGAAAAGAAAATGAACCAGATGTTTGTGGCATGAAACATAAAGGACCTTTTGTACTGTAACAACAGAAAGAGAGGGCCGAGGTGGTGCCGAGTGCAGGGGCGAGGCCTTGCTCCTGATATGCTCACAAAAATACAACGGTGGACACAACCAATCATTCTGCTGACCCACAGAGAATATTCAGCCTCCGATTTGTACTCATGGCATATTTTGCTTAAATAGATTTATGGGAAAAAAGTTATCACTATTATAATGATTGATTGGAAAACAATTTGGTCAGTATGTGGCGGCTGGTGTAGCTGGAGCCCTGAAGGAGCCTTGAGGGTGATTGACGCATCAGTTCACGGCGAACGGCTGCCCATGCACCGCCAGGCTGCTGATGGCCGGGGAGGAGGTTCATTATGGCATGTTTGGAGCTGTACAGGGTATTCATGGTATCATTAATGAGCGTGGGTCATCGTTATTAATGGTTGCTACCTTTTGATTGAGTGGAAAATAACATCGGTAATGTGGCCATGATTCAAATAACATGATATATACAACGAGTCAGCCGAGACGTGTGTTTCTGATCGCTGTCCAACACTAAGTCACTACTGGATGAAGACTAGGTAACGTCTGGGACAAGAATTATCGACTAGAAAAAAATAACGATAAATACAAAGGATGGAACTGGTACCAGTGAGTGATCTACATGCTAAAAACAACCGTTGCCCCAACAACCACACCACGGTAGGTCTATTACCGGTTCCTTTTTTTTGTTTGTATTGCTACTACTTTTACTGTTGGCACTGACCGAGCTCTTTTCGGAGTCTCTGCGCGCACCGGCACCCCCACCCGCGCCCAGAGGCGTGACGTCACTCACGTCGTCATTGATTGTGTTTTCACTGATGCTCTCCATCTTGCTTAGTTTCTTCTTTTCTTTTTCAGCAGCCAATTTTTGCTTCCCGGCATCATAAGACATACTGCGGCCTATTTTCAGTCTGTTTCTTATGGAGGCATGTTTATGGCTCGTTGGGAGAAGAGCTTCCTGTTCTGACCCGGTCGCTTTCCTTAAGATGCCGTTGGCTAAGGGTATGGGACCAATGGAGACGGGAGGCCCGCGGCCATGGTGTTGAGGGAACTGTGGCGTCAGCATAGGCCGTGAAGACGCTGAAGCCTCGCGGGGTTGTTCATCAAACACTACCGAATTTGGCCGAGGCCTCGACGAGTCCGAGGCGCGGGGATCTATCAGACCCACCCGAGAATGTCTCCTGCTGTTGGCGGGCGAGTTGCTACCAGTGCTAGTCTGTGAGGGAGGCCCACTACCTCGATATAAAGACCCAGCTCGCAGCAAGTGACCTGCCGCCAGTGGAGTGGCCGGAGTCCCCATACTGACAGCAAGGCCGCCCGCTCCTGATGGCGGAACCATGTCTCGAGGAGCGGAACCCTCTCGTGGCCTTGGGATAGGGTTGGGTGCTGGTCTCTCTGGCAATTTAAGGTTCACTATGCATCTGCTGGAGAAAGTCTTTGAGGTTGTTTTAGCAGTAAGACGACCATCAGGTTGTGGGTTTCCATCTGTTCTCACTACTCCTTCCCGACCTTCTACGCGCTCACACGACTTATCACTAGATGATGGCTCTGAGCACTGCCCTGAGTCCGGGGAAACAGGGGTAGTGAGGTCAGTGTGGGGTGCTTCAGAGGTGTGGCTGGCGTGGGGTGTGGGTTGAGGGGTTGGGGCGCCAGACGTCTTAGTGCTCCACTCAGGTACATGTAACTGTGCGGGGACGTCGCGACCATGAACCGTTAGCACGATGCGGCATCCTCCCACAGTCACGTACTTGGGTAACTTTACGTGCTTCTTGAGTTTCATTCGCACGAAACGCTCCCCAGTATCCACTCCCTTATAAAATCGACGCTCTAACTCACCAATAATTACGCCAAAAGCTGATAGAAGAATAACTAGAGTGGCATCAGCTATGTAGTGAGGGACCCCAGTCAGAGCCAGGACGATGGACTCCCGTGTTATGTCGATGAGAGGTACCTTTCCGCCCCGTACCGTAAGGCCATGAGTTAGCAGCTGTTGTAGGGCATCGCGTCGACCTAAGCTGATGTAGGCTGCACGACCCACCACCCTCACACCTCGGATGGTCATCAGCGTTGCCTCAGCTTGCTGTTCGAGTTCGTCTATAATCTCCTGAGTGGTAATGTCCCAAAGCTGAGGCATGTCAGCAACAGAGACCATGATAGTGTTCGGTTCAATGCTGTTTAGACGCACCAGGGACATGCGAGGGTTGTAGACGGAGACCACGGGCAGCCCTGCATCCAACGAGGAGGAAGTTCCAATGTTGGAAGCACTGCTGGAGGCGTAGAGCGGACCCGCAGGGGTGCTGGGAGTGCGGGGAATATTGGCGGCCGAATTAAGGCCAGTACCTAGGGACTGACTGCGGTTACCGTCCAGCGGGCCGGAAAAGAAGTAAGAAGAATGAGTATAGTTGACGGTCGTCGTGTGCGTCGATTCAGGGGTTTCACTTATTGGCACGGAAGCGGATGTCGTGGCGTCGTCATTACAGAGTGACAACTGTTTCACTTCCTTCACTAACGCACCAGTGTTCGCACCGCTTTTAACTTTTTCTATAACAGTGGCAGAGCGACGCCTGACAGTGGAGCAGCTTGGATCGGGCCCCGCCGCCTCCCTCGGAGGGGAAGCAGGCCGCTCCTCTGGAGGAAGGGACACGGGAAGCGGCTCCTCTGCCATGTGTCGCTTTCTGTCGTAATGGAATGAAGACGCAAAGTCAAGAAGTTGGTCTAAATTGAAGTGATCAGTTTGAGATAAAAAAGTTTCACTACTCAAGGGCTGCAGAGGCTCTGGTGGGGGCGCAGGGTTATCGTTTCCCACTCCTACGTAGTTCGAATTGTCGCCAGACACGCAAACTCTCACTGATGCCGGCTCGGCCAGATCGTCCACTGGGCCAGAGCACGAAGCCGCCCCGCTGCTCCCAGAGCACTGAGCCTGACTGCAGCCCGCAGACGGCCCACCGCTGTCCAAAGAGGCCGCCTGACGCATAGTATATTCAACACTTCGCATTTTACCACTATACACTTTCTGTAAATTTTCTAGATTATCTGTTTCTACATTTCCTTCCTCTTCCTCGGGTTCCTCGTTGATTTTGGATGTGCAAAAGCGCTTCTCCAATTCGTCGTCGTCGTCGTCGTCGTCATCGTCGTCGTCATCGTCATCGTCGTCTTCATCGTCGTCGTCAGTTTCTCCATCCATCTTTTTTACAAAATTTTCCAATTTGTCGTATTCGTCACGGAGCGTCCACACTTGCTGCTTCAGTGTTTCATTTTCTCTCTTCAACTTTCGCAAATCAGACTGACCGCGATCCACTTCGGCGTTTATTTCCATAGTACGCATTCGCAACTCCTCATTTTCAAACATAACACCCCGGCTACCCCGCTTATCTTGTTTGCGGGCGGGTTTGAGGGCACCATCCTTCTTTCGCGACCTCATGATGGTGGTGGGAGCGCGGCCAGCGGAGATGAGGTAACGCGCGCTCACCTGTACCACACGGATACACCCCCGCACATAACGGCCAGAGGCGCGGCCCCCGGGAGTAAGGGGGTCGCGCCCCCCACGGCGAGACGTCCCCAGTCCTAGTCACTTGGAGCTGGAAGTACTTCTGCTGATGGACAGGGCCAAAGCGCCGCCGCCCCTACCCGTCCGCGGAGTCGATCGCATCGTCAGAGGTCGGGAGGGGCGGCGGGGTGCAGGAGGCAGCGGCAGCAGGGGGCAGGCGAGGTCGCGCACCACCTGCCGCTAACCATCACGGCACCATTACGAGGCGTATCTGCAGGTGCCAAAGGACCGCTGCCACCTGCTCACGCCTTCCTGCTCGGGCTTCACATGCGTCCTCGGTGAGGTCCGTCGCCTCGCCCACTCTGGTCCAGGTCTTACATGCGGGTCGTTTGTGGCCCCCCACGGCGACCAGTGCAGCGGCTGTACATGAGGCTCTTGGGAGGCAACACGCCCTGACGCTGAAACGAGAGACAACATGATAGAAATCAACATAACTGGCGCTGTTATCGTATGAGTTATTCCACAACACTTGAACGCTGCATGACACTGTAACGTATGGTAATTTTACTTCGACTTGTCTCGCAAGTAATTATGTCGAGGAGGAGAGATAACAAACTGACAGGATAATCTATTTTGATGCCAAGGGTTCCGAGTACAGAGGAAAAAACATCAGTGGTCCATCTGTCATGCCATGGAGGCAACGAACGGGGCTGTGCAGGCTCGCGGGAGTAAGACTCAGGCCAGTAAAATATTGAATCTTTGAGTACGTCGAAAAAGAAAAAAACCATTCATCTGTCGCATGAGTATATTATTGAAAAGACGAACCTATACGTCTGTTGTGAAACAAAAGGCCGAGTCTGGAGTCCTTCACAGCCCGACATGTTCTCCCTCAGGACATGAGGCAAGATTATATTCACCCTGAAGCATCGCCCTACTTGCCTCCCCCCGTTATACATATAAATCGCAATGAAGTTCTTATCAAAAGTGAATGCTACTGATAATATTACACGTACTGGTATGTGGCCGTAGTACTCTTAAGACATTACCTTATTACCTTGATACATACATTATATACTATCAACATGTTTTAGTCACCTGTCATAGAAGTAAAATATTGCAATGAGTATAGTATACCAGTTGGACAATAATTATTAACATACTACGATAAAAAGTTACAAATGGCTCATAAGAACACAAATCTAGAGAAAATGAACTAAGCAACAAAAACATGAGAAATATGATATCAATTACTATCACTTGACATTTGCTTTGAATTGAAAGAAAAAAAGAAAAAGAAACATAATTATGCACAGATGAGAATATCTTAGACGAAGAAGAATACAAATTTGAAAAATATAATGCAAACGTGCTTGAGAAATCTTGAATTGATGTTTAGCGTAACGCCTCTTTTCGATGCCCTTCACTCTCCTCCTCGACAATTATAAAAAAAAAATAACTATCACTTTGAAGTAGTAATGCGTTACACTTTGTTTTAAAAACTGAGCTGATTTTACAGCATATTGTGTTAAAATCAATAAATCTTATCAAGAAATTTGCTCCATGAGAAGGGAAGCAGAGAGAGAGAGAGAGAGAGAGAGAGAGAGAGAGAGAGAGAGAGAGGAGAAGGAGAGAGAGAGAGAGAGAGAGGAGAGAGAGAGAGAAGAGGAGGAGAGAGAGAGAGAGGAGAGAGAGAGAGAGAGAGGAGAGAGAGAGAGAGAGAGAGGAGAGAGAGAGAGAAGAGGAGAGAGAGAAGAGAGAGAGAGAGAGAGAAGAGAGAGAGAGAGAGAGAGAGGAGAGAGAGAGAGAGAGAGAGAGAGAGAGAGAGAGAGAGAGAGAGAGGAGAGGAGAGAGAGAGGAGAGAGAGAGAGAGAGGAAAGAGAGGAGGAGAGAGAGAGAGAGAAAAGAGAGAGAGAGAGAGAGAGGAGAAGGGGAGAAAGAGAGAGGAAGGAGAGAGGAGAGAGAAGAGAGAGAGAGAGAGAGAGAGAGAGAGAGAGAGAGAGAGAGAGAGGAGAGGAGAGAGAGAGAGAGAGAGAGAGAGAGAGAGAGAGAGAGAAGAGAGAGAGAGAGAAGAAGAGGAGAAGAAAGAGGAAAAAAGAGAGGAAGAGAAAGAAGAGAAAAGAAAGAGAGGACAGAGAAAGAGAGAAGAATAGAGACGAGATAGAAAATAGACAGAGAGAAAGCAAGAAAAAAAACAACACAACACACAACACACACACACACACACACACACACACACACACACACACACACACACAACACAACACACAAAAAAAAAACTGCAATGTTCCTCTTACCTCTTTACTCTTCAGGTGTTCCTCTCGCCACTCAAGAGTCGCCCGCTGCCTCTTACCCGACTCTTCCTCTTCTCGTTCCTCTTCTCTTGATGTCACATAGATTTACATACTCTTGATGACGTCTTCTTTAAATAGAATAACTTTTTTCTGTAGTTCCACAATAGTCACAGTTTATTTTGTTACTATTATATTATATCTATTCTGAAAGGGAAATAAATTATGAGGTAAAAGAGATAATGAGTATAAAATGTCTCTTTTTTTTGTGATATTCTAATCTAATTTTCCACTTTTTCTGTTTTGATTTCTCATTTTCACTTTTTCTTGTCCTGTGCTTCCTTTTCTTCTTCCTTTTTTCCCAACTTTTTCCTCATCATTACTTTCTCACTTTCATTGTTTTTTGTCCTGTGCTTCCCTTTTTTTCTTTTCCACTTTTTTTCTGCTTCTGCTTGATCACTCACTTTTTTTTGTCCTGTACTTCCTTTTTTTCTTCGGCGTTTTCTTTTTTTTCTGATTTTTGTGCTTCAGTTTATTCAAATTTCAGACTGATTTTCATGGTCACTCGTTTTCCCTCAATTAACCAGTGCTTCAGTTTCAGTTTCAGGTCCGTTTCAGGCTTCGCTTCAGTATTCTCACGAACGTCACACCAAAGTTTCACACATACACTCTTCAGTATCACTTTCTCTACAACACAATACAGTCACGAACACGAATTCCTTCATTAATTAACTTTATAGGCATCTGTATCTAGTCTTACACTTTACTTTCCTTCTTATTTATTTATGTCGTATGTTTATTTGTTGTATAAAGTCTTAATGACACAATAACTTCAACTACCTGGTGAACATCGCCCCGAAATTCTATCTTATCTCTGGTGCCTTTGGAAGCGTTATACAAGTAGCTTCAATATAATTCTAAGGAGAATGAAGCCATATTTCACTTCCCAAGGCCAACACGTCTTCCCTAATGGTCGCTGTTTACCCGGTCGGCGCCTCATCCTTTCAAAAGCGACTCGTTAGCTGTTCACACTATACGGGACGCCCTTCAAAGCCACCCACGCCCACGAAGCCGCCCACCCACACCCACACCCACGCCCACGCCTTTACCTTCGCGTTAAATGGCGGGATTAATTAGATTGTACAGGTATTATGTTCTTAATAATAATCTCATGGATAATTAATTTGCATATTTAACTAATGATTTCTTTGCTTATCTATTTAATTATTGTGGTTGATTTTCTTAGTCCCCACCATTACCTTACACTCTCAGAAATAGGGGGTATATTAAGGGTAGAATTGTTACATCGCACCATCACTACCCTTTTTAAACCCTATGTCCAGGCTGGAGGGTAGATGCTGCCGATTATACCCTTCATCTACCCTTTATCTACCCTTTTTAGACGAGAGGGTTGGAAAAGGGTATATTTGCGTCGATCCAAAAGGGTATATTTGTAAGGGTAGAAAAAGGGTAGCAGTATTTCATCACTACAAATACCCTTTTTCTACCCTTTTCCTACCTACCCTTTTTTTCTAAGAGTGTAACTTAAAGGAATAAAATAGCAAAAGGATATTAATGGTTTAGCTGTGGATAAAGTAACATAGCTAACGTAAGGTGGATAATATTTTTTTATAATGAAATAAAGATGTAGGTGGTCTTCTTCAGAGTGGTCGAAACTAGTCAAGAATGAAGTACCTACTCGTCTGTTTTTCAGCCTGTGTTTCCTTAATTAATCACCTACCTACACTTGTCACAATTGTCCACATAGGTACTAAAGCAAACGTTAAGCCATGACTTTTATACTAGGGACAAAAACATGACACAAGAGGCACACATAGTATAAGTATATGACAAAAAAACGTACTATATAGTAAAACATTCTCTGCAACATCTCACTCATATGCTAAATTTACTACAAGGTTCTTTCTCCCAGCCGTCCCATCGCGCCCTCCCGCAGTCAAGGTTTTACTACTTATCAAGCCTTGACCCTCTTTGGCGGCGAGACAAGGGCGGTGCTTCACAGGGCTCATGAAGCAAGGCAGAGGCGAGCACAGCGAGGGAAAGACACAGCTCTTGCCTCACAACCTGAAGGGAAAATGTAACGACCGAAGTACCGTGTGTGTATATGTGTGTGTGTGTGTGTGTGTGTGTGTGTGTGTGTGTGTGTGTGTGTGTGTGTGTGTGTGTGTGTGTGTGTGTGTGTGTGTGTTCGTTCCTTGCCCCTCCTTCCCCTCCCTCCCTCCCCACCCATCACTATAAATGAGGACATTGCGTAACTGCTCATCCGGGAAATTCACGTGTGGTTCATTTTTAATCCACGTACACCCCCACACTCACTGCCACACTCACAAAACACACACACACACACACACACACACACACACACACACACACACGCACGCACACACAGACACCCACCCACACCCACACACACACACACACACACCGGCTTCCTTCACCCTACCAAACACATCCCTCCTCCCGTCTTCTTCCCGGAACTCGCAGTGTCTGATAAAGAAATAAGTCATAGGAAGAAACTTTTTTTTTTAACCCCACGATTTCAGATTCCCTTCACGCCCCGCCGGCAGCTCCCCGTCGCCCCGAGGAGGTCCTTTATCACTCCTTCACGGACACCATCACTGCGCCATTCTTCATGAAAAAAGAAAAATGACGTAATCGTTCTCTCCCAGATATTTCGCCCCATAAATAAATAGATATAAATGAGATAATTAAGAGGTTACATGGGAGAGAATAAGACATTAGCGGAGGTATTGGTGGGATGCTGAGATGAAATAGTGGTTTGTCAGTGAGTTTTTCGCTCTGTGCTGTTGTGATCTTGTGGTGCCGTGTGATGCATTGTTCATTGTGATCTGCTGTGAGATATGTGATGCTGTGATGTCTCCTTGGGAATGGGAAATACGCCTTCTACGAAATAGAAATACGATGGGAAAAACGAGTCTTTTTGTGCTTTTTTATGGTGTCTAAAGTAGAAAATATAGATAATAAAGATAATAAAGAGTAGATAGAGTAGAGTAGATTTAAAGTAGAAAATATGTCGAGAACTTTCATTTATAGTACCTCTAAAGATTTTTTTTCCTTTTTCGCTGGCATACGCAACAGTGATCTTAAAAATAAAAAATATACAAATTGATATAAACACGACCTTACATAAATAGCCTGTTTACTATATCAGCACCATGTTAACTTTCAACGCCAGACCTTATCTCAATGACGTTTAACTAAAAATATGAGTTTCGAGTTACAGAATTTGAGTCATCTGAGCGAGACATTGTCAGGAGGCGTGTCTACCCCACAGGGCGACGCGACCCTCTCACAACACTGCCTCCAGACTCCTGCTGGGGGTGGTATGCGCGCCCCTCCTCCCCATTGTGCGACTAGCCAAAATTAGCAGCCAAACATAAACACGGGAGCAGCACTTACGCTCTAACACTGCCCGAGTTCATCCCTGCATTGTCGCACTTCTTCTCTTCATACTGTGTCTATATTATATTCATACATTATATGGTCTCACATTTAATAACCTCCTGTGTTTTTGAGAGTATATTTTCGTCTCAATGGACCTCTCAGTGTGAGCAGACTGTTACCAGGAAGACATTGCACTGTCTGTGTTTGGGCTCAGTGAGGTTGTGGGTCGCTGCCTCTGTCCCTTTCCTCGACCCTATGCCCCGCCCTCCTTTGCTTTACGCCATGCAGTGAAAACATGTATTTTCATGGTTCTATTGCTTCTTGTGAGAACTTTAGATTAACAATATTAAGATGCTGCGCAATATTTTTTTTTGAGTCTGGTGTCGAATGCTAAAAAATATCACCATTGGAGACATTAAAAGCGGGAGTCATCGGGTTGCTGGATCAATATATCGCAGCGAATATGTCAGGTGTGCGCCGCTCCCCATGCACCTTTACGACCCAACAGTACGCCAAGCCCAGGTGTTGTGGCGGCAAGAGTGGCTGGGCGCGGGGACTCATCTATCTTCTAGGGTGACGGGTCGCCATTACTTCTACAACAGCATTTACGTCAGCCTCAATTATGGCCTTAAAAATATTTGCGGTGACAGAGAGCGACTAATGATCCCATATGGAGAGTAATTCACGGCCGCGAGCAGGCTAAGGGTAAGAGATGCCGTCGCCCTTCAAGGCCTCGCCTGGACTTCATTCTCAACCTGTGGTAGCACAGATTCAATTTATATTACCACTTTACTGCACGATAATGGTGGCTCCTCGCCTCCTGCATCAGTGTGTGGCAGAGCAGACAAAAGTATTTTCTGCACTTTGAAGGTAAGGTTCCATGCCGGCCCTCCACGGTAACACTCATGTCTTTTTAGCTCGTCTCCTGTTTCGTCCCTCTTTGTAATGTAAAACAATTAGTGTCTTTACTTATTTCTCCCTTTGGAACAGTCTGCCTTCATCTGCTTTTCACTTTTAAGCTTGAAGAGTCGAGCATCTAGAAACAAAAACAAATATGAGGACACATAACTGCAGCTTTTATTCTTCTTCTCGAATACTTGTTTTTACTATTTTCCTCATGCAGGGTCAGTCTCCCTTTCTTTGTAAAAAATAAGTAAGCAATGAAAGTCATTTATCCGTGTTCAATATCTGTGACACAAATGAACTTACGACAAAAGGGGCGTCGGGGTGTCAAGACAAATGGCACCAGCAACAGCTCAGCACAAGAGCGGGGTGGCAAGTCGTTTCTACCCTCATTTGCATTCGGTAATTGTACCATTGGTCAGTGACGCGCCGAGTGATGCTGACGCGGCTCTGACAACCCCTACCACGCATTTACTCTCCAACTTACGATGGATGATGGCACCATAATATCAAGTTAAAGACGCAAAAGCACAGGTGTAGAAAATCACCATTGCACCTTTAACTTACAGAATGAGTACACACTAAGAAAAAAAGGTGCAAAATGTGTCACACATTTTGCACCTTCAATAAGGGTGCAAAGTTGCACCCATAAGGGTGCACAATTGCACTTTTAACGGGGGTTGCACCTTAAGAGGTGCAACTATGTACCCTTATGGGTGCAACTTTGCACCCTTATTGAAGGTGCAAAATGTGTGACACATTTTGCACCATTTTTTCTTAGTGTGTACTATGCAAATAACTGTGAATTGGGATCAAAATGTGGTGTTTATATAGGTTTAACTATTAAATATCTCAGTCGGTTTAAGAAAATTTATGCTGTCATGTTTTTTTAAATTTGTTTCAATACCATTCCTTCTTTTCTCTCGTCGTCCACTCTTCCCTCCTTCCATCACCACGTCTTTCGGACAGACTTCTTTTTAGTCTCCCTCTCTGTTTCCTACTATTCTTTATATTCTTCATCCTTTTTCTAACTCTTTCAATATTCTCCTCCCTATTCATGTCTTCCCTTTCTTCTCTTTTGCTTTTTTCTCACCTCTCTCTCCAACCTCCCTCCTCCTCGGCGCCATATAGATTTCGCTGCCTGTTTCTTCCGCCGCTAACAGTCTACAATCTACATCCTATATACGCCAGCATCTACATAGGGATTTATCGTCTACCTTGGAATGTAGTCTCACAGAACGTACTATACATCTCCGTTTCTCACCCTATTCTTTCCCTCTCCTACGCTTCATTTTTCAACTCGCTTCCCCTTCACGTCTCCTGCACCATTGTATCTCACTTTCTCTCACTCACAATCCATCGAGACTGCCGCTGTTTCATCTTCCTTCATCATCTTAACTTCTACTACAGAGTGTAATTTGTACTTCTTTCTTTGAAATATTTGCATATATCGACCATTCCCTTTTACCGTCCGTTGTTCTCTTACCCTAAGCGCCAACAGCAATATTTGTGGCCTGAAGATTAAAGACACTGAGCATACGGGAAGGAATAAGGTGGCATTATCTCCGCCAATGTAAAAGGCAAGCCATTTACTGTCCCCCCGGTTTAAGCGTAGGAGTTGTTGGTTGAAGTCAGAAATGCAATTGTTTATGTCAGAAAACTAGAGTAGTGTGCGTCCTATATTCATGATGGTATATGTGAGTGTATGCTTTAGTGTCTATCTTTTGTTGTAAAAATGTAATTAATTAAAATGCAAATAAAAATCTTGCCATGGCTGAACGAGGTTATCTATACCATCATTTTCTTTACAGATACACTATTATGGCTGCTTAGAAATGTAAATGCATAGCTTTGGTAGTGTATCCACATGTAAACCCGCATTGAATTACGTAGAACAACCATAAGGACACCTGCAAACCTATCCTACGACTAATGTAAGATAAAAACTACACATTCGTACTTCACATTCACATCAAAAGGACTTACTGTGTCACTTTCAGGTATAATAGTAAACGGTGACTGACTTTTGGGTGGATACAGACACGAAACATTACTTTTATCCTGCATAACACACGACTGTCCTCCACGGAACCCTGGCATCACAACCCTGCGGTTGCGTCCCTTCACCACCACCCAGGCGTCCCCTTCACTAGCCTTCACGCACAACTCCTCTTCGAACATGTAAGAAAACGGCCAAATATAAATCTTTGGGAAAAAACGTCCTTGAGGAGACCAGCGTGGCGCGAACCTGCAGTTTTAACTTGATCCGTCAGTCGCCCACGCCCGCCCGCCCGCCGTCCACATCCTGCTGCCAACATCAACACACACGCCCCCGCCACCTTCCACGCCACTGGCCAGCCCAATTAGCAGTTCCAAGCGTTATACTAACTCCTGTGAGCCTCAGTGGCCGCCCGTCATGAAAATGTGAGTACCACGAGGACCGCCTTAGCCTCCTTGAAGAGAGTGGACGTAAGTTTCAAAGAATAGAATGAACAATGTCATATATCCGATGGGACAGAGATAGTAGTTAAGTTTTCTAGCAGTAAGGACAGTGGGATGTAGAATGCCGTATAAATAAAAATATAGTAAAGATATAATCAACTAAAAAATAAACTCTTGCTTGTGGCGTTTGACGGGCGGGATGAGGACAAAGAGCAAAGTGCTACCCCGAGATTCCCGCTTCTGCTTCGTGATTCCAGGAAGCACCTTTGTGTGGCGACATAGCAAGTTATGAGGCAGTAAGGAGGGAGGGGGCGGCGGGCCCTCAACGATTACTCCAGGGGCGTCGCGCTCCTGAAGATTGCCACATAAAGCTTATCTTGTTGCCAATTTGTGGGGAAAACTAGTTTATCTATATTGCAAGTTTGACTCAACCCTCATCCATTTACTATTTATTTTCTGGAGGAAACCGATAAGTTTCTCCGTCATGCCAACAAGTGTTATGAATCTTTCCATATTTTGATAATACTGAAAATATAAACTATACATACGAAAACTTAGAATTAATCGATCGGGTACACCATCGGTAATCATGTGTTTTGTATCCCTTCAATTTTCAAGGTCACACACGTTCAAAATTGTATTTGGATTTTTTTTACAACGATCAATATTAACCACCTTCCACGTGTCACGGTGGTTGTTAGTGAGGAACCACTCACGGGAAAAAGCCGCTTTCCTGCCTCGTTTCTTACCGCAGGAATGATTAGAAGGGAGAACAGGAGAGAGAGAGAGAGAGAGAGAGAGAGAGAGAGAGAGAGAGAGAGAGAGAGAGAGAGAGAGAGAGAGAGAGAGAGAGAGAGAGAGAGAGAGAGAGTGTGTGTGTGTGTGGCAATAATGCTTACTCGTGTACGTACATTGCCCATACGTTCCCAAACACAGCTTATTCTTATACACACACTGACGTATTCCAAATTTATGCTTCATATGTAATCTCTCTCTCTCTCTCTCTCTCTCTCCCAGTCCCCCATACGCCCAGTACGCGCCAGCCACTTCCCTGAGCCGGGGAAATGCTCGTTAACGGAATAGCTCTACTCGTTCCCGCGGGTCCAGTGTACTCAGGCAGAGTTAGTACAACCTCACAACACCTTCGTTTCCTGACCAGTGCCACCCCAGTGTGTACGAGACCCGCAATGCAGTAAACGAAAATTTATGCCGAACGAAAGTTGTCGGAACACACGGACCTGAACCTTTCTAAAGTTTTATTCTTCGTCCTAGAGTGAGTTGACTATTTAAATGAAAATTAAATGGAAGATAAAATGGTACATACGATTTATAAAAACAGTCGAAGCGCTGAATTATACGCCTCAGTAGAGCCATAACTCTCAAGCACTCAACTTTACTGCGCCGGCGAACAGAAATATTTGCATAGTAATAACAACAACTAAAAGAGAGAACGCTCATGTGCGATTATGGCACATCATGTAAATGTGATATATATATATTCATGAAACTCCTGAACAAGTGTAATAAAGACAACACAAGGCATCTCGAGGGAAACAAATTGCGCCAACCGAGGCTTATGAAGGAAAACCTAAATGACAACAAAGATTTTTGGAGTATGAAGTAAAGTAAATTGTGTGTGTGGGGGGGGGGGACTATAGTGTGCGGGGAGGGGGGGGAGGCGTGGGTCCAGCGTCCACACGTGCGCGAGGCCGTGTGGGGTGTGTGGGTTTCAAGGTCACGCCAACAAGGGCTCCGCCTTGCACTGTGCCAGGCGCTAGGGGGAGGCTATTTCTGAGGCTCCACAAAACTTTCACAATTCTCTCCGATGTCCACACTTTGCGAAACACGCAGCCTCTCGCTATGCTCTGTCTTGCTCTGCCCAGGCGTGAGAGTCTGGCCTGGCTCACACCACCACAACGCTGCCTTAATACAAACATTTACGAGGATTATCCACTCTTCCCCAAAACGTTTGTGTGGCAACATGCAAAGTTTTTTCACACACATAGACTGAAAGGAAAATTGTTCAACTGCTTATCTGCACCGACTCAAGGCAACACCTTTTTGTTTGTTTATGCTTTCCCGAGGCACGTGGGTAACCAGAGCTTGTGCAAGGCGACGGGAAGGAGTTTTGCCTTCTGGGTGGCTGGTGCGGTTTCATGATAAACCAATTTATCAAAAAATATTCGAAACGCCACGAAACGAAACGTCAATTCTTTTCCTGTCTTCTGGATTGAAGAAATTTACTTGTGTACGAAAGCGATGTGTTGATATCTATCACATGTCCTGAGGGATTGTTGGGTATCATCACAAGCACTCCTTTAGAGTATAGCGGTACTTGATTTACATCACCATTTGCTCACCATTTATGGACAAAAAGACAAATGACTTAACAAATCTATACACATGAAAATATTGTTTAGACTCTTTCAGTTTCACATTTTCACAAAATTTAAGTTTCACTTCAGTAACATCATTTTTCACGTGAATCACCGATTACGGACATAAAACACATTTGACGGGTGGCTGGTGACTGGTGAGGCCTCGCAGGGGGTAAGTTTAGTGAGGAGACGTCAGGAAGCCTCCCTCTGGAGCACCTCGAACGCTGTCATACCACACACTCTCGTTGCACTAAAAATTCAAAGACATAATGTTGCCGTGACTTGCTCTTTGTTAGGACGACGCAACGCAGCGGCGGCGCAGGTTCAGGATGAGGAGCAACACACGCCTCTCGCCACGTCCAAGTTGGCACTGGGCACGCTGTCTGCCGTGCTGGTGGGCTTGCAGCGGGTACTACCAGCCCACTCCTTCGCTTACAAATCCAAACAAATGAATACACAAGTAACGCCGTGTACGTATAAACACACACGTAACCCTTACATGGCATTCTATAAGGTTCTTTATGCCGTGGGATGAAAAACAATAATCATCCTTATATTTTCAGGCTTCAAACAACAGAAGGTGGCAGGGCGGTAGGGCGGCAAGGGCAGGGGTGATGCAGGGGCAGGAAGGGGGAAAGGGGGGACATGTGATTCAACAAACGTCACCTCTGCCTTGCTGGAGGTTTCTTCTTGCCTTTTCCCTCGCCTCTGTCCCGCGCCAAACTCTCCTCGCATAAATCTTCCTCCCTGGCTCCCCTTCTTTACATGTTACCACTTCCTCACCGAAAAATACTGGGGGAATGAACTATATATTTTCTGTGTCCGTGTTGCGGGTGCGGGTCTGTCCTTGTCCTCCTCGGCTTTGTACTCCATGGACGAGGAAAATTCAGATAGATGACAAACATATATTCACATTGTCTCACACCGTCTGTTTCTCCATTGATTCCCTCTGATCTCTCTATTTCGTACACCGCCACAATCCTCGGTAGTGAAGGAGGAAGGAGTCTAGGCGAATAAGCGAATAAGCGAATATAAATAGTTGGGGAAAGAAGTATAAAAAGTATAAGAACAGTAGAGAAAAATGTAAGACAGTAGGAGTATACAGTGCCTGGGCTTATACCACGCTGCTAATTTAAAACAAGTAGTATATTGAATCATCGCCTGGTTAGGATGAAATAATAAATATAGGGGTAAAGAGTATGTAAGGAATGTAGGTACAGAAGAGACTCCGTTATAGACAATAGAGCAGACACCTTGTTCGCGTTTCACTGGATGGAAGTTAGACCAGACGAGATTAATGGCCGAGTCAGGTCAAGCTCTGAACCAATTACGCGGCGCATCACATCCACCCTTCCCACATCTCCCACGCACTCCATCTCAACCCTTTAGTCGATTCTCTTTTAGTCTCTTTAGTCGATAATAATAACAACATATATATAACAAACAAATAATATAGAAAAAACACACCCATCACATTGGAGGCGTCACGTTGAGGACAGATAGTGTGTTATCTCAAGTCCTAAACACTAATCACGTCATCATCACCACCATCATTGACCTATAACCCCTTGCTTCTATAACGTTCTTCTATTGACCTATAACCTCTTGCTTCTCAAAAACACTATGAAACTATGACATACACTTTTCACTACTCTCATTTCCTGGCTATCCATTATCCAAGCCCAGTGAAGAGGAAATAAGAACAAAATATTGCAATAACACTACCTTTTTCAACCCTAAATGGAAGGTATAAAGGCTGGATACTGTGTGTGTGTGTGTGTACGTAAGGTATAGGAACGCAGGGCCTCGTTGCTGGCTGTCTTGCCTCGTCACGCCTTATGATGAACTACCCTATTTTTTTGTGACTATTCAAGCTAAGTGTCATGTCGCATAATTAATAGCAAGCTTGGCGTGTGGCCATACTCGGTCTAAATATCACTTGCCGCTCAGTCTTAGCTTCAGATTATTTAATAGTATTCGGTGTTGAGAGAGAGAGAGAGAGAGAGAGAGAGAGAGAGAGAGAGAGAGAGAGAGAGAGGAGAGAGAGAGAGAGGAGAGAGAGAGAGAGAAGGAGAGAGAGAGAGAGAGAGAGGAGAGAGAGAGGAGAGAGAGAGAGAGAGAGAGAGAGAGAGAGAGAGAGAGAGAGAGAGAGAGAGAGAGAAAGAGAGAGAGAGAGAGACCAAGTATTATTTCCTGCATCTGTCTATCACTGGAATTTGTCTTTCATTTATACCACTGTTGTCGTTTAAATCCTTAACACCACAGGAAGTCAGGTATTTGTCGCTATATAACATGCACGGCTACACGAGCGGCGCACATTACAATACATGTACACCTTATTTGTCTTTATCATTCTGGACATGGAAAATGAATGGGACATGGGCATGGGACAGGGAGAAACACGCTGAACAGAGGTAACAGAAGGGTGATGGCAATACTTCATAACAATTTAAAGGGAGGTGTGACTTTTTCCAGTGACTTTTTCCAGTGACTTTTTTCTGTTACTTTTTTTCTGTGACTTTTTCTCCTGTGACTATTTTTCCGCTTACTTTCTTTCCTACAATCGTGATCAGCACATTCTACTTTTAAATTTCGTTAAATTTTTCATCTTTGAAAATGTAGCAAGTGAATTGCCATCAGCATTGCATTTTTTACGTACATACAATAGGTACATTAGATTTAGGTAGTTTTTTTTTAGGCTGTATAAGGTCGCCATAAGAAAATTAATAGTATTGCATTTTCAGATATAAGGTCGCCATAAGAAAAAAAATCGTGAGGTCAGTATGAAGGAGGCAGGTCACGGAGATATGAATCACTGCCCTTTGAGGCGTGCTCCGAGAGGGAGGCGCCCAGGCCTAACCAGCGCCGCCCAACGTGATATATCGGGCTTTTTATGGCGCTGATAAAACCCCCTTCAGCAGCCTCAGCGCCTCCGTGCGAACCAAGGCTCCTCCGCCGCTACTAATCCACCTCCAGGGAAACATTAAATCCACGCCCTCTGATTAACTCACCGCAGTCATTAATCCACATTTCTTTCTTATGGTGACCTTATACCTGAACATGCAATAGGGTATGCATTGCTCCTATACTGTTAATTTTCTTAAATTTTATGTGGGATCCAGGGAAAAATTAAATCCACGCCTTCTGATCTCAAGGAATAGCGTTGTGGCAGTTATCTTCTCACATCTCCGTCATCTTCTCACATCTCAAGAAATCTCTCTCTCTTCTCTCATCTCATACCGTCATCTTCTCACATCTCAAGGAATACCGTTGTTGAAGCGTAAAAGTTAATCATGTTCCAGTAAAATGAAGTTTCTTGGATTACATTAAACCTTCCGTGGATATGATTAAACCAATCAACATTTGGGTACAGTGTCCCCTCACTTTCCCTTCCCTCGCCCTCCCTCCCCTTCCCATACCCTCACTCCTCCCCATGACCTACCCACGGTTAATATCCGGGGAGTCTTAGTAGTACAAAGTGGTCGTGAGGGTGACGCTAATACAGATTAATCCAGGGATTTCGACCTTAACCGCTACACTGTTAAACCAGAGAGCTCACTTCGCCCCGGCAAGGCAAAGTTTGCCTTTTTCTGGCGGCCTTAATGGGAGATGACGCAATCAAACTTTGTCGATGAAGCAATCCCTCCCTCCCTCCCTCCCTCCCTTCCCCCTCCTTCCCTCTCCTCCCTCCCTCCCTCCCTCCCTATTCTTCTTCTTCCCTTCCCTCTCGCCCTCAGTACCCAACTCCCTCCTGCAACAGTAACGGTGAAGATTGGAAAAGTGTTTGCTTGGGAAATATAATTGCTTCATGAAGAGTGATTTGTGGGAGGCTAAATACTGGAGGCTATAACACAAGTGGCTCATGAAGGCACCGAGGCGTCAAGCATAAGGGAGTGAGGGAACAAGGGGATGGGAATTGCATATACTGAGGATAAATACTAGAGCAATAACAATAACAATAATAATATTAATATTAGTAATTATATAATGAACCAATGATACTTAAAGTAATCGTCCAGACCCTTTTTTTTTTGCCTAATTATGTTGAATGTACATTCAAAACACCTAATCCACCAAAAATAATTGATTTCCAGGCCTTATTTCCGTAAAAACACAACTTTTGTAAAAAGCGCGCGAAAAAAAAATCTTCTCTCCAACAGCACTACGAATGTTATTGATGACGTCAGAGGAGGAACGCTCCAATGTAAACATCTGTCTGACACCTGTCGGCAAATGTTATGATGAGCGATTGTACTTCGGTGTCAGACAGTGAATCTGTCGCTGTAACAGATCTAGAGTACGATGCTCAATCTGAGACCGAAATAAAGGACGCTGCTCGCGTATATATACTATGAGGAAAACGAACCTCAGACCAGAATACGAGGCGGACGAACAGATGTTAGCGGCAACAACAGCCGCAACAACCCCCTTACACACAACAACCCCTTACACACAACAACCCCCTTACACACAACCCCCCATTACACACAACAGCCCCTTACACACAATAACCCCTTACACACAACAACCCCTTATACACACAACAACCCTTTACACACAAGAACCCCTTACACACAACAACCCCTTACACATAACAACCCCTTATACACAACAACCCCTTACACACAACAACCCTTTACACACAACAACCCCTTACACACAACAACCCCTTACACATAACAACCCCTTATACACAACAACCCCTTACACACAACGGTGTATCCCCAATGTGGCCGCGGGCCCCATGCGGCCGCCTACGGCAATATACATAACTTTTTGGGGGTTATAGTGAGGTTAGGTTAGTAACTTTTAGGGGGTTATGGTAGGGTTAGGTTAGTAATTTTTTGGGGTTATAGTGAGGTTAGGTTAGTAACTTTTAGGGGTTATAGTGAGGTTAGGTTAGTAACTTTTAGGTGGCTATAGTGAAGTTAGGTTAGTAACTTATAGTGAGGTTAGGTTAGTAACTTTTAGGGGTTATAGTGAGGTTAGGTTAGTAACTTATAGTGAGGTTAGGTTAGTAACTTAGTGAGGTTAGGTTAGTAACTTTTAGGGGGTTATAGTGAGGTTAGGTTAGGTTAGGTTAGGTTAGTTTAGTAATTTTTAGGGGTTATAGTGAGTTTAGGTTAGTAACTTATGACATATCTTATGTTTAACATAGTTATATATGTTAAACATAACGTACAATAAACATATACGTATAACAATAGTTTGGTCCGCGCGACTGCCCTCTATATATGTGGATCATGCGGGCGGCTGCATAGGGTGGTGACCAGTGTGTGTGTGTGAGTGTGTGTGGTGTGTGTGTGTGTGTGTGTGTGTGTGTGTGTGTGTGTGTGTGTGTTGTGTGTGTGTGTGTGTGTGTGTGTGTGTGTGTGGTGTGTGGTGTGTGTGTGTGTGTGTGTGTGTGTGTATGTGTGTGTGTGTGTGTGCGTGGTGAGTGTAACACTACAAATCCTTGCCAATTTCAACTTCCTGTTCTAGTCCGCCGCACTAATCTTTTCAACACATTTAACGTTGTCGTATCAGTCGGAAACGTGTGCAAACTTTTCTCGAAAGGCACAGCTGTCTTGCTGCACCCATAAAGGATGCATGCATGTGGCATATCGCAAAAAAAATCTATCAGAAACACCCAAAAATCTTCAAATACTATATTTATCTCTTGTGTTTACGTGCTTCTGATCAGCGCGGAGAGAGGAGGCCTTCCTCCTCATACGTCACCGAGCCGTGGCGCATCGTCTGCCAGTTGCCAGCAGCGTTTACGAAGCTCGGGGAATTTACAGATTTTGATTGCGGATTATTAAAAAACGGCTGACTGGATGCAAAAAGTGACAACATATTGTTGATACACTCGATAATGGCTATACTCTAACTACATCAAATCAGGAATGATGAAATGGTCTGGACGATTACTTTAACAATACTTTTAACAATAATAATAATAATAATTATTATTATTAATATTATTATAATAACAACAATAATAATAATAATAACGATGATAACAATGACACAATAAAATGAAGAAAAAAAAATATTATGATAACTAATGAAAAAAAGAAGTAACTGAAAACTGATTGACGAATATGTCAAAAAGCTATATTAAATAATGTTTTAAAAGAAAAGAAAATCTTAAATATTTCCAAGAGTCATGGTGCACAAGGACGCCCTAAAAGTGGCGGCGCCGCTTCGAAACACCAAAATGGCATCATTCAACTCGATTCTCCTTTGCAATTCGTGAAAAGAATTCCATTGATCACTGACTGGAAATTCCTCAAGGAGAAGCCAGCGAGGCAGCAGCTCCCTGTATCACAAAGACATATTACAAAGAGACTGGGTCGCCACAGATCAAGGGAGACTCCATATTCCTTTCCCAAGAATCTCACTCCCCCTTCACAGGACCCTCACTCCCCTTCACCCCCTTCCCCTCACTCCCCTTCACCCCCTTCCCTCACTCCCCTTCACCCCCTTCCCCTCACTCCCATTCACCCCCTTCCCAGCACCCTCACTCCCCTTCTGCCCTGCCTCCCGCACGTCCAGACCCGCGGACCATTTTCTGTGGGTTCATCAGTAGGCGTGAGTAATGAGGTAAGTTTCTGCATGACAATGCCCGCCGTGGCCTCAGGTCGGGAAGGGTCTACCGCCGTCAGGAGAATGTTTTTTTTTTCATAATAGTTCGGTACCTTCCTGCTGGAGAAAGGCGGTGCTGCCAAAAAGGTCACGCCGGGGCTGAGCTGTGGCCCGCCAGGAAAGCCGAGGATCAGCTGTGTACTTTCCAGCGGCATTCAGGCTGCGGCGCCGCTTTTCTCAACGCGGGAAGCCGTATAACCTTGACCTCTGACTTGCCACATGGATTTAGCTGGACGCCGACAGCATCATTCTTATCAGGTTTAACTCTCAATATATTTTTCGCAAAGAGTCATTCCCCGGCGAGGTGTTTACGGCGCACCGAGCGAGAGAGCAACCCCGTCCATTCTAGTTAAAGGAAAATAGTGACGGATTTTTATATATATATGGTAATGTGCTTCCCCAGCCAAAAAATATATATACAAAAATTGATTTAATTTGCATCGGATTGCATTAAGGACTTTCCTAACTTTATTATTCCCCACCATTACTCTTTCAGGAAAAATATTAAGCGATGGGTGAAAAACTAAACTGCGTGAAACATTTTGCAGACAGAGGCGGGAGTACACACGGGCACCGGTACTGTACAGGCGGGCATACATACATACATACATACATACATACATACATACATACATACATACATACATACATACATACATACATACATACATACATACATACATACATACATACATACATACATACATACATACATACACACACACACACACACACACATACATACATACATACATAATACATACATACATACATACATACATACATACATACATACATATATACATACATACACACACCCATACATACATACATACATACATACACACATACATACATACATACATACATACATACATACATACATACATACATACATACACAACCACAAAACATTACCCACATTACTCGCCATGGTGGATGCCTTTCCTCCACTCAGTTAATTCCCTATTTTTCATACCTTCCGCTTTGATGTTGATTACAGTTATATTTTGAACTTCTTTTTTCGGGCCTCCAAAAACCCGAGCTCCTTCCATTACGGGTGGAGCAAATCTTCAACAACAACAACCACAAAACAAGACCACCTGCGCCGCGCCACAACCCTCTCTCATCTTCTACGTTTTACATTTTCAATCACTTTAAAGGTGTTCTAAAGTTATATGACAGATGTTCTCCAGATTCTCATGATTATATTGATGTTTTGTTATGCTGGGTTTTTTTTTACGATTCTTGTTACTCTTGCTGGTTTTTTTATACATGTTTCGTCCCCTGCGCTGTGCCACTATACCCTGAGTGAACCATTAACACCACTATCGATGCTTTCACTGCGAAACAATACACTGAACAACAAATCACAAATCACGTAACAGCTCCCATGGGGTGTTTTTCTCGATATAAAAGCTTATTTTTCCTTCCATTTCGTGACGACAATAAATATACCACAGCGGTTCGTCACATCCCCTGAGGCAACCCACAGGTGACCCTCGCAGCCCCAGGTGATCCAGGGGAAGGTGGTCACAGAGCCGCCTTCTGAGTCCAAGTTATAAGTTTGCGAATACTGGGAGACAGATGCTGGCAGGCGGGAGAAGGGGTGACGTATGGGGTGTTGGGGGGCTGAGTGAGGGGAGAAGGGAGGTGAGGCAAGGGGAAGGGAGGGGAGAAGGGAGGTGAGGAAGGGGAAGGGAGGGGAGAAGGGAGGTGAGGGAAGGGGAAGGGAGGGGAGAAGGGAGGAGAGGCAAGGGGAAGGGAGGGGAGAAGGGAGTGAGGAAGGGGAAGGGAGGGGAGAAGGGATGATTGATGATACATATTAGGACAAAATAATACAGTACATATGGCTAAGGCTAAGAGGACACACTGAGAAGGGAGGTGAGGCAAGGGGAAGGGAGGGGGTAAGGGAGCCAGGGAAGGATGGAGGAAGGGTAAGAAACGTTGGGAAGATGCGAGGAGAGAGAGAGGGAAGGTAGAAAGGCAGAAAAAAGACATGAAAGGAAAGGAGGTAAAGGCTTAAATGGATGAGAACGTTTTTATGAGATGCGTGAAGGAAAGGATAAGAAAAATTACACATGGAGAAGGAGGAAGCGGAGGTATTATGGGTTACTGGGGATAGCCGGAAGGGTAAAAATATGAATGTGAAATGAAAGTGAAAATCAAGATAAAATTGATAAAGGTGTGTGGTAGTACAGTAGTAGTAATAGTAGTAGTAGTTGCAGTATCATTATTATCATCATTAGTAGTAGTAGTAGTAGTAGTAGTAGTAGTAGTAGTAGTAGTAGTAGTAGTAGTAGTAGTAGTAGTAGTAGTAGTAGTAGTAGTAGTAGTAGTAGTAGTAGTAGTAGTAGTGGTAGTGGTGGTAGTAGTAGTAGTGTTTGCCGTATTTGTATTAGTAGAGTAGTAGTAGTAGTAGCAATGCTGGTATCAGTGGTGGTGAAAGTAGTAGTAACATAAGTAGTAGATGTAGGAATAATAATGGTGGCGGTAGCAGAAATAGCAGTAACGCATAATAGTAATAACAATGAAAGTAGTAGTAGTAGTAGTAGTAGTAGTAGTAGTAGTAGTAGTAGTAGTAGTAGTAGTAGTAGTAGTAGTAGTAGTAGTAGTATAATAGTAGTATCATAACGCTAAGGTTGTAAATCCCATGGAAAGTTAAGCATACCAAGGCACCAACACCAACAAGTCATATTGTTTGTTTATCTATGTCAGGTGTAAACAGACTTTGAGGTAACTCAGGTTAAGCACCACCTGCACACACCAACACACACACACACACACACACACACACACACACACACACACACACACACACACACACACACACACACACACACACACACACACACACACACACACACACACACACACACACACACACACACACACACACACACACACACACATACACACACACACACACACATCTCCCCCCCCCCTCTTTAGCCGCCACACCACACACTGCCACATTCACCCTCGCCAAAGCCTCCGTCCATCTATACCAACCCATTATATCCCTTTAAATCCTCTTATATCTTCTCCATTCCACCTTTCTCTCCTTATTTCCCTCAGGCCCTCTTCACTACATTCTCCATTAACTTCTACTTCATTTTCTCCTACCGTCACCCTACCTTAGATTAATGCGTTAAAAGGGTGGAAAGGGTGGAAAGGCTGTTGGTTTCATTATTGGCTTGAGTATTTGTGCGTATTAAATTTCCATCAAGAATATTAACAGTCTAAGGGCAGTAGGTGAGGCAAGGATGGAGGACGGTGAGGTAGGCATAGTAGTGACGGGTTCTTGCTATGATATCAGTAGTGATGTGCATAATGTTCGTTCGGTCTGTCTGGCAATCAAACTTCAATAGCAAAATGTTGAAAATCAAGACAATGGCAAATGTGGATGCAGTGAGAAAGTGGATGAGGTGGAAAAGTATGGATGGAAAATGAAAAAGGATGGAAAATAAGATGAAAAGTGGAAACGTGGATGCAGTGGCAATCCATGACTTAAAAAAACGCACAAGAAGAAAAGTAAATGAAAACAATTTCTATATATCATCTTGGTTCACCTTTATCACACGACTAAGAAAATCTGGTGACCAAAAAATTAATAAACTTCCTTCACGACCGATAACCAAACTTTTTCCCTGGTCACGAGTACCGACAAATGAGATTATGGAAGCGTAAAAAAAAAATCAGTCTTAATGATAACATGATTCTAATGGTGAGGAGGAGGAAGAGAAGGAGTGATGGGAAAGGAAGGGGGGTAAGGGAAGCGAGGAGGTGCTAAAAGGGGAAGGAGCGGGGGTAAAGGGAAGCGAGGAGGTGCTAAAGGAAGGGGTAATGGATGGGGAGGGGAACAGGAACGACACAGGGAAGCAAATGCGAGGGGAAAAAAGTGAGTGGAAAGTTAGCACATAAAGTTTGACAGGATAAGTGTGGAGGAGGAGGAGGAGGAGGAGGAGGAGGAGGAGGAGGAGGAGGAGGAGGAGGAGGAGGAGGAGGAGGAGGAGGAGGAGGAGGAGGAGGAGGAGGAGGAGGAGGAGGAGGAGGAGGAGGAGGAGGAGGAGAGGAGAAGAGGAGGAGGAGAGGAGGAGGAGGAGGAGGAGGAGGAGGAGGAGGAGGAGGAGGAGGAGGAGGAGGAGGAGGTGGAGGTGGAGGTGGAGGTAGAGAAAGAGGAAGAGGAGGAGGAGGAGGAGGAAGAGGAGGAGGTGGAGGTGGAAGTGGAGGTGGAGGAGGAGGAGGAGGAGGAGGAGGAGGAGGAGGAGGAGGAGGAGGAGGAGGAGGAGGAGGAGGAGGAGGAGGAATACTGGCAAGGTGAGAGGTAAATGGATGGAAGGAAAAAAATAGTGGGCGTATAATCAAGGAAGCTATGAAAATAAAAAATAATGATACAACACACTGAAATAGACGAAACCTTACATTACACCATTCTTTTCTTATAAACTACACCGTCTTCCCCGTAAACTTTAGCCTAAGAACCTCCAAGAAAGCTGCAGCACATTCACTACCAACAAGGTAATTCCCCTTAAACTACCCACAACGTTACGAGAACATTTTCCAGAATAAACGAAGCTCACTCATTGCCTGCCGAGGAGAAGAGTTAAAGAAAGAACGAAAGACAAAAAAAAAGAAAAACAGGGAAGTCAGATTAAGGCACTCGAAATTCCACGATAACCCTCGAAAAACTGCTCCTCGTAATGGCTGCGAGGAAGAAAACTGCCGAGCGTTGCATATCTCAGGCGTAAGTGTGTCTGCCGCCCTCCTGCCCTCACTCCCCCCTTCATTACCGCAGAAAAACAGGGTGGCCAGTCTCGGTCCAGCGTTAGGTAAGCCAACCCGAGATATGGAAGGCAGTGAAAGATAAGTACAGGGAGAGGAAGGTAAGGGTAAATAGTTAAGAAGTAGGGATTATAATAAAGATAGAGACGAAGCTCATATACTTTTCCGATATTTCTTCCTAAATTCTTCGTCTCCACTCCGGCGTCGTTTACTCTAGAAGGTTTTTTATCCACTCCATCATCATTACACAGTTTATGTAAAGTCACGACGACAAGTAGATTCTTCTATCTGCCAAACTCTGGTCGCCCTCACCCTCCACACCTGCCTCACTCACCCTCCATACCTGCCTCGCTCACCTCCCACACCTTCCTCGCTCGCCTCCCACACCTGCCTTGCTCACTCTCCACACCTGCCTCGCTCGCCTCCCACACCTGCTTTGCTCACCCTCCACACCTGCCTCGCTCACCCTCCACACCTGCCTCGCTCACCCTCCACACCTGCTTCGCTCACCCTCCACACCTGCCTTGCTCGCCCTCAACACCTGCTTCGGGTCGACAGTTAGTGCTCTCGGGACGCCGTCTTATGCCAAAAACTCCCTTTCTTTCACTGTCGGTTTTTGTAGCTACAGAAAACATGCCACTGCTACAGATAAAAAAAATGAACTATCTCCACTAATAAAATAAAGACAAAAAAGATGTAACCCACACAACACTATAAAGAATAATCACAAATCAAGACGTGTTATTTCTTGGTGAAGCTTTTAAAGACCTGAAGAGACAATTGTGACCTACTAAGATACCCTCGTTGAGCCACGTCGTGTTAACTCTTCACACACTACGACAACAAAGGAGCAGAAGAAAAAAAAAAAATAATGACTCCCGTAAACAAACTACACAATATTATAGGCAGACTGAGAGAGAAAAGACTGTAGTGTGCCATGGTCTCTCGGTAGCTGGCCTTGGCGTGGTGAGGGGTGGAGGGGGTGGAGGGGGAGGTGTTGATGGTGATTAGCGGTGTGGTAAAGAGAAGGATAAGACTCAAGAAGAAGATGGTGATAATGAGGGAAGGTTCACGTTAGCCGTAAGAAGTGTGAATATTAAGGTGATAATGAGGGCCACACGCAGAGGCTGGCGCTGCATAAGGAGTGAATGCAAGGCTGAAAAATCACAAGAAAATCTACGTTAAGACAAGAGAAAGAAGCTTGTAAATATAGCTTGAGGCGCCACTGCACTCAGAAGTAGAGGAGCGCTGAGCCTGCCGCAAGGATGAAGGATCGAGTAACTATAGTCTATTTCTTTTAACGAGACGAAAATTCCATTCTATCTTAAGGTCTCATGCCTATAATTATGCCTATTTGTATCTGAAAATATGGTTAGCTATGATAAAATACAACTGAAATTTAGAAGAAGCGTAGTAGTATCTTCTCCTGGCATCAAATATTAGTCAGTAAGCAGCAAAGGGTCAGGATTTTTCACCGCGTATAAACAAATAGACCATAATCCCCAGCAGCGGACTTTGGGTAACGACGCGAGGGCGGGAAGCATCTCACAACACTGCGGTTAAAATCAACGCAACTCGTAAATCCTACTTCCCCCTGCAGCTGGAGGATCCACGAGCAGCGAGCAGCGGCCACGGTAATACCAAGCCATTAGCCGACGTGGTACAACCGCGGCAGAAAATTCCCCAAAATGCTCGTTACAAATTCTGCTGCCCCTTCTGCCGCAGTGTCAACCCCAAAGCCGAGAGAGAGATCCTCCTTTAGCCTTCCTCGGTCAACCTAACAACTGACGCGCCCTTGCTCGGACAACGCCTTCTAATAGAGAGTCTCTATTAGAAGGCGTTGGTTGGCTCGGACCGCTGGCTGCCTTGTATGTCGTGTTTATGTTACTTTCTTTACTACAACAACAACTACGACCAAACAAAAAGGAATAATAATGATAAAGATAATTATAATGTTACTTTCACTGCTGCTACTACTACTACTAAAAAAAATACATTGACAATTCTAAAACAGCTGGCCCGAGGATAGGCATGGAGCCATCAGGGGAGGAGGCGACCTGTGCCGTTCCTTTTCACTGTAACAACCCAGCGACGCACATCAAGAAGCAGGGCGGTGGTGTAAATCCTCACTGCTTAGGTATATAGGTTGGCAAGCGGCCCGACGATATTCCCTTCAAATCAACGTTCCCGAAGCACCGTTGTTCCTGCGGTGCGGCGGTAAAGACTGTCACGAGCATGATGTTGTCTTTCACCACCCTGTGTTGTGTCATGCCCTCTTGCGTCAGAGCTCAGTAAATATGTGATTTGTGGGTATAGAAATAGCAGCGGAGTGATAATTATAGCGTGTACCGATTCTACGCCGCGAAGAAGTTGGCGACGTGCCTTGTTTGAGTACTTTGTGATATGCCGACCGACTCTTTACCTTCACCCCGATCGCCGTGTGCCATTTCCCTGCCTTGTCCAGCTCCGTCGTCAGTCGCTACTCTAGTCCTCCATTGATACGTCACCCATACACATGCCTACTCTGTCCCTTCATATATTTCCCATTCCATATTCTTAACACTGTCACTCATGTAGCACCGCCCCTGTTCCGTCCCGTCCTGTTCATACCATCCCGTGCCGCCAATCGTCTCTGCTTCCTCCTCTCTCAGGCCGCCATCCTATCTCGCTGCACCACCACATATTTCCCATTCCATATTTTTAACAGTCACTCATGTAGCACCGCCCCTGTTCCGTTCCGTCCTGTTCATACCATCCCGTGCCGCCAATTGTCTCTGCTTCCTCCTCTTTCAGGCCGCCATCCTATCTCGCTGCACCACCACCACCACCACCACCACGCCTCAGCCTCCCCGATCTACCATTACCCTGCTTGAGTCTGGCACGGCCGGGACTCACGCTCGCTTCCCTTCCCTCCCTGAAACACAATCATGGATACAATTTCTCCCAACTACTACAGTATACGATAAACTGACTGCCGAACCCATGTGTGCTCTACTAAATATTGGAAGACTTAACATACGCACGCACACCAGAATTCATAAACACGCATGTATATAGTTTGATTACAGCATGGATACGCGCGTTATCGTATTATATGGTTATTCAAACGTGATTTTCGTTTTATATATTTTTGTTTCTAGTATCTCAAAAAGGAATAAAAGGAACTTAACTTACGCACACATACCAGAATTCATAAACACATTTGTATATATTTTTATTACAGCTTGGATACGCGCGTTATGGTGTGATATAGTTATTCAAACGTGATTTTCGTATTAGATATTTATTTTCTAGTATCTCTAAAAAGGGGAAAAGGAAATGAAGGTCAAGTTCATCGCTATGGAAGTCAGTAAAAAAAAGAAAAAAATAGAAGAATAAAATAAAATGTAATATAAAATAAGAATATAAAGAAGGATATAAAGATGTGAGTTAAAACGGTCTGCAGCAGTTCTAAACAGCCTGTCACTCCACCAGCCACCTTTGAAAAATCGCTGTATTTTTTTGCTGTTTCCTCGAAAACGAAAATGGTACTCTATACAGGCGATTTCTTCCCCGATAAGGACGTGATACTTTAAACTAAAATTGTGAAATAGTCGAACTGATGGAGCATGTAACACACGGGATGGGGCTTGGAGGGGTGCTTGGGGGTGATGTGTAGGATGGGGGGGCTATGGGGGGCTGGGGGCTGTGGGGGCCTGTGGGAGAATGTGGGGGGGATGTGGGGGGGGGACTGTGGGGGGGGGGGGGGGGGGGGGGGGGGAGGATGTGAGGGTGGAGGGATACACGACGCTGCCTCAGAACTCTTAACTCTGGTACTTCCTCGCAATCTTCCATGTCTGGTTTTTTTTTGCCAGTAAATCATCGTAGTCCATTGGGCATCACAGTCATCGGCGTGCGTCATCGGCGTGGCGTGACAGGCTGGCGGTCGTAACATTAATTCCCACCAGCAAGGCCCTGCGCTCCCCCAACAGACACACGCCGCACACATACCCACAAATAACTCTTTGGTATATTTGGTAACAAAAGGCCAACTCACAATACCACAGTGTCTACATGAAAGAACAATCGTGTTGCTGTTAACATTCCGCGCGTCATATCAAAAAATGTTTTACAGCTTTAACGAAAACTATATAAAAAAGTTACTACCACTTTAACGATACAAAAAACTAAGCACATTTAGGTTACAGTCACTGACTCTGATTTATTTTTACAATGCGGGGTAAGTGGGTCGCCTGACTTGGCTCTCCGGCCGTGCGAAAAAAAATAGAGAAGCCAGAACATTTTGCTCTAATCCAATATCGTGCAATAATAATGTCTCCCTTCGTAATGACAAATGATATAAACGTATCTGACACGGGATACAAGTGCGAAATATTTACCCTGGTAATAATAAACTTTTCTGCACGGTGGGATTCATAACAAATTCAAACACGAACATAATGTGAGCAAAGACAACAATTACACAAGTCCTGTCAGTTGTTACCATTTCTACAAACCACTCGTAACTAATAAGAACGCCGCAGAGATACATGTATGTTCCCACGTAACCTAATTTACGATTCACATAAAAACACGCCATCCATTTACAAATATGACAGAAGTGACGCGACCTAAACAAGCTTGCCCCAACAATTACTACCCGTGCAGTATCAGTTTCAATTTTAATATATTTTTCCCGACAAAATATAAATGTTTTTAAATGCCTATATGGTGTATTCATAAGGGAATGATCCATCACCCATATTTTATCTCCACAATTTACTAGCATTTATTTTTTGTTGTTATCATTCATTCTCCTCTACCTTCACATATATTTCATTATTCTTATACAACTTGAATGCGTAAAACGAAACATAAAGAGAATGATAGCCAAACATAACTAAAGAAACATGCATAAGTCAAGTAAATCGTCATAAAAGTATCCAGTTCTTTACAATATCATTCATACGAGTGTGTCAACAAGGCGAAGGGCAAACGAGCATACTGTGTGGTGGACGAGGCAACAAACTAGTGGCGTGGGAGGCAGTGGCGCCCTCGGTGTGGCAAACTGGCGACTGTGGCGGCATTACGGCCGTCACTATTCTGCGTAGAGGTGCTCGGGTAGAAGTTATTGCAACTGTTATGTGGCGTGAACATGGCTATGAGGCGAGGGAGGGGGTGGCTGTGGTGGAGGCGTGGCTATGTGGTGTGTGTGTTCAGGTAAATCACCAGTGAGATGTCGACCCCTTCTTCGTCACCAACACCTGCCGCTAACAAATCATGGCCAGCGGCAGTTAGTTATTTCCGTAAAGCCTTAAGGACGGAGCTGTTAAGAGGAGGGAGAGGAAGAGGTGAGGGATGGGGAAGGATGGGGAAGGATGGAGATGTAGGGTGAAGGATGGGCAGAGAAGGAGGTCAAAGGTCAGATGCATAAAAGAGATACGATAGGGAAATGTAGAGCAAAGGTAGGGAAAATGAGGTAAAAGGAGGGTTTGGGAGAAAGATAAGGGATGAGGAAATATGAAGGTAAAGGTAAAAGGTACAAGAGAGTGAAAGTAGGGAAAGTGAGGGAGAGAGATAGAGTGACAAGGAGAGAACGGTAAGGTGACGAGAGAGATGGTGATTTTACGAGGATCAGATGAGTATGTATGTTCACACTGTTGTACATGTACACTGTTGAGTATTTATGTTGGGGAAGCGGTAGCAGAGTGGTTAGTGTTTCCGAGTGGCGTTCTCGGTGACCCGAGTTTGATCCCTGACGAAAACCAATATCTTTTTGCACCGTCGAGTGGCCTAAGAACACCCACATGCCCTGCCCATTAACTCTACCTTTGATTGCGAGTGCATCGGAGGACACAGGGGGGTGGCATGAGCCTCTAATCATAGGCGTCACTATAAAAATCCTGCCTGCGCCACCATGGGCCAGGGCCAACCATCACAGCCCTCAAGTGAACCTCCAGAGTCCAGAGTCTACCATCCGAGCCCTAGGTTACTGCCTACAGGCGCTATAGGCACAAATGTAAAAAAGAAGAAAAAAAGAACTACATAAATATATATGAAACAATACATATAATCTAAAATATTCCCCACCATATACAAATCATCGTAGTCCTTCCTTCACATTAATTCCTACCAACCTGACACATCTGCCTTGCCCACGTTTCTCTCTCCTCCATCCACAATCCCTTATTTCCCTTTCCCTTCATCATCAATCCATCCCTTCTTCCCACCTTCCCTTCCTTCACTCACTCATCCAAAACACTTTCCTATGGCAAGTTAAAACAGCTTAATTTTCCCTCACGACGCACACCTAACGGGCTATCTCCTCCCTGTGGTGGCTTTACCTCCCAAACATATATCTTCCCGTCATTTATCTGTGTAAGTAATATGTCGTGGCTCGCAGCGTCCGTGGCAGAGAGAAGCAGGCTCTTGGCACTATGGTAAAAGATGAACATAAGCTTCCCTCAGTTTATCTTACATCACTTTACCTTAACCTTATTACCTTATATTACCTTATTTACCTTATTACTGTATCTTATCTCAGGAGACTTTTACGTAAATGTATTCTTCCCCTGTTTTTGTCAACCTCTCTTGCATAACTTAGTAATTGAGGTATACGTGATAACAAGAATTCTATATTGAGTCTAGTGACGGTGGATCCAAAAACATTCTCTTAAGCATGTGTGAAGAAAACAAAAACTCCATATCTTGTGTATATATAAAGAAAATATCAGTCACAAATCAGGAAAAGTAAACCATAAAGGAAATTATGTTTGGTCATTTTTTTCGTAACATTAAAAAAATATTAAGTTCTAAAACATTTTCCATTTTTTTGGTCTTGTATTTCATTTCAATTCGCATCCTCGGCCCGTCAGCCCTCCAGTATTGCCCTCACAACACAACAATATATCAGAACCGCGGAGCTACACTACTAAATATTCAGCAGCCACGCCAAGACTGACCGAACGTACCTACAAAAACCTTTACTTTTTACTTCTATGAAACACTCGACAACTTACCAAAACCCACCACAGAATAAGATCAAAAGATTTTACGATTGAATTTAGTGGTGTTGAAAAAAAACCGCATTCATAATTCAGCAAATCTACCATGAATCTTCAAATTTTACAAACATCTTTAGGTGTAGAAAAAAAAGGCAACTACAAAATTAATTACGCATAAAAAAAATCATAAAAAGTATTTGATTCTTTTTCCAACTTTGATCCATCACTTAAAAATATAAAATCCTGAGTAATAGTGATGTTTTATAAAAGGCAAAAATCGGCTGCTGTGAGGAAATCATGTATAGCCGATGCCCAACCAGCCACGTCTCCCGTAACCGAGCAAGCAAAGGCCCGGATGTCCACCTCAGATCACCGACATCGATCAGATCAGCGCGGGAAAATGCTTCTAATATCCGGAAGCAATCGGCTGCAAGCAAATATGTTTCAGAGAGAGAGAGAGAGAGAGAGAGAGAGAGAGAGAGAGAGAGAGAGAGAGAGAGAGAGAGAGAGAGAGAGAGAGAGAGACACTGCGATACCTCCTCTCTCTCTCTCTCTCTCTCTCTCTCTCTCTCTCTCTCTCTCTCTCTCTCTCTCTCTCTCTCTCTCTCTCTCTCTCTCTCTCTCTCTCTCTCTCTCTCGGTGCATTTTTCCTGTGTTCTCCTTCCCTCTTAACAACGAATCCTAATTAGACAACAAACTTCAGAAGAATGTTCCTCCTAGATCGGCAATTTCAATCTTCCACCGTCGCACTCGGCATCTTTAAGCTTCGAGCACCAGGTAATAGTGAAAATATATAAAGCAAAATAACATGAGAAGAAAAACACACATAAAAGTCGTGACGTAAATGCCTTCCACGTCATCCCTTCCATTATTTTTGAAGTAAAAGAGTATTAAACGTCAGAGGTTAAAATAAATAGCTGATTGAGGTGCAGTGATAATACTCTTTAACCAGAACACAGCCCCGGTTTCTCCCCGCAATTTCCTTCTTTTAAAGCCGCATTCTTCTTCATAACAAATGACCTCCGCGTCCTTACATTATCCTGTCAGGGATGAAACTCGAAGAGGCACAAGAGAAAGACGATGTTATTGGAGAGCTTCCCTGCCTCTACTTCCCCTTTTTTCTTCCTCCTTTCCTCTACTTCCCTTTTTTCTTCCTCCTTTCCTCTACTTCCCCTTTTTTTCTTCCTCCTTTCCTCTACTTCCCTTTTTTCTTCCTCCTTTCCTCTACTTCCCCTTTTTTTCTTTCTCTTTTCCTCTACTTCCCCTTTTTTCTTCCTCCCTTCCTCTACTTCCCCTTTTTTCTTCCTCCCTTCCTCTACTTCCTTATTTTTCTTCCTCCTTTCCTCTACTTCCCCTTTTTCTTTCTCCTTTATTTTTTTCCTCCTGCTGTTACGAGTGGTTGGTCCGGTGTTCGAGGAGGGCTAAAAGACGTCACCTTCAGGACCCTTCAGGAGCCTTAAGGGAATAGTCACGGTGGGTGATTTATTAGCCTGACGAAGAGCCTCCCACCCTCCAAGATATAACCTAACACAATTTTGTTTTAGCCGCGCAACTTATAAGACGTAAGAAAGTACAGCAGATCACTTATAAATTCCTCAACTAAACATGGAAAGAACATTCAAAACGCCACCATCGGAAGACTTTAAAAAAATGATGAAGAAAACTTGTCTACATATCTCACTGGTTAGCTTTTAAGACGTCCACCAATTTCATATATTTACTTTTTTGGTGAGGAACACGTTACTTAAAGACGTAAATAGCACAGCAGATCATTTAGAAATTCTTCAACTAAACATGGAAAGAACATTCAAAACGCCACCTTCGAAGACTTAAGAACAAAAATTGATGAAGAAAACTTGCCAATCTCACTGGTTAGCTTTTAAGACCTCCACCAACTCCTAGAATTACTTTTTTGGTGAGGAGGAAGACATCACCCACCCTAACTAACCCTTTAAACCCTAACTTTGACCTCACCTGCCTGGGTTAAGACTCGTAACTCCGGACACAAACCTGAACCATACGAGGGATTTTTCTATTTACCTGCAAAAATAAAGAAAAGGAACAACAAATTAGGAAAAATAACACCAAAAACAACAACAACAAAAGTCAAAATAACAAAATCATAAGTGTACACATCAAAAAGAAAGAAAAATGCACCACACAAAGACACAAAATTAGAAAAATACAAACTGAAAAATATAAGAATACAAAAACAGATAAATAAATAGAACATACTGAACGTGTAATACCGACAGTCACCTCCATGAACTTGCAAGCTGTAAAGGGGAAACCTCATCACCGGACGCCAGACAAAGTACGACCTTCCCATTTCCCATAAAGGAAAGAGAAGCATAATACACAAGACACCCTCACAAAGCGACACGACGCCAGCATAGAAAACGGAACGCGCAAGAATCAAGAGAGTGAGAGGAAGAGCTCTGAAGGGAAGGAAGGGACTACACGAGAGGGGGTTGCAAGGGGGCGGACCATTGAAGGGGGGAGGGGGGCAGGCCATTGAGGGGGGGAGGGGGGCAGGCCATTGAGGGGGGGGAGGGGGGCAGGCCATTGAGGGGGGGGGGGCGGGGGCGATGAATGGAGTGCATACGTGAAAGGGGAGGGTGAAAACGATAACCGTAGATGGACAAAGAGGAGGATGTCATAATAAAAGGAGAGGAAGAGAGCAAGGGAAGGAAAATAGGAAGAGACGTCTGTGTGCTGCCCGTGATGAAGATGGGAAAGAAGACGGAAGAGGAGGAGGAGGAGGAGGAGGAGGAGGAGGAGGAGGAGGAGGAGGAGGAGAAGAGAGTTGCACGTACACTCAAATGAAATATAAAATTAAAAAAAGATAAGAACAAAAGATGAAATACTGAAATAAACACAAAAATACACGAATAAATAAATAAAGGAAGGAAGAAGAAGGATTGTGGCGGTCATTTCAAAGACTCAATGGCGGTATTATGATAAATTTTAAAGGAAACTGAGATGATTTCCTTCGCTCTGATTCCTCCGCTTAAGGAGATGAGAAAGTGAAGGACTGACATAAGTAATTAGGAGTTTCAAGTCAGATTGTGAAGGAGGGATTAATTGGAAACCTATATGAAGTATGAGGGAGTGTGAGGAAAGTATGTTAGTGTGTGGTAAACAGTGAGGTATTGGAAGGAGTTTTGAGGTTGTAAGTGATTAAGTGTAATTTGGTTGTATTTTGGCTGTGATTTGGTTGCAAGTGTAAGGAGGTTGTAGTGATGGAGGTTGTGAGGGAGAGTAAGGGAAAGAGAGTGAAAGGGAGAAGAAGATGGAGGGCTCATGAAGAAAAATAGGAAGGTAGTGATGAAGGAAACTAATGCGAGACGTAAGAAAACAAAAGGATAGAATGCGAGGGATGATGAAGACACACAGAAAGACAGATAACTTTAAAAAACCCAGCTTACACAAACTAGACTTTAAACTTAACTTAAACTGGACTTAAAATTCCTATCATAGCTCCTTTTCAGAACCAGGTCATCACTGCCTTAAATCTTAAAACACACACATAAACCTTCGATAAAAAATTAAACTAAAATCCTGAAATACTAAGAACACGGAAACAAAATTAATCTGTAAAGTTAAAAGTTGAAAATACGAGAAGAAAAACGCAAACAGACAAACACCCGTTGAAAAACTCTCCTTACGTGATGAAGAGCTTCTCATTCTCTGCTTCAGGAGTGAGAAATGCAACCAATGAAGCTAAGAAGAGACCGGATGGAGAGCAGGCAGGGAAAAACGACTGGAAAATGAATAGTCCCTCAATTAATACTATGTTTTTATCCATTCAAGTCTTGGGTTACATTTTTTCCTCTCTCGCCAGAATTTTCAAACGCGTTATTTCGTTTAAAGTCCATGTATTGTGAACCATTGGAAATAAAAAAGGGAATGGGAGGAGGAGAGGAAGAGAGAAGATGAAAGAGAGAGAGAGAGAAGAGAGAGAGACAGAGAGAGAGAGAGAAGAGAGAGGAGAAAGAAAAGAAGGAGAGAGAGAGGAAGAGAGGAGAGAGAGAGAGAGGAGAGAAGAGAGAGAGAGAGAGAGAGAGAGAGAGAGAGAGAGAGGAGAGAGAGAGGAAGAAGAGAGAGAGAGAGAGAAGAAGAGAGAGGAGAGGAGAGAGAGAGAGAAGAGAGAGAGGAGAGAGAGAGAGAAGAGAGAGAGAGAGAGAGAGAGAGAGAGAGAGAGAGAGAGAGAGAGAGAGGAGAAGAGAGAGAGAGAGAGAGAGAAGGAAGAGAGAAAGAGGAGAGAGAGAGAGAGAGAGAGAGAAGAAGGAGAGAGAGAGAGAGAGAGAAGAGAGAGAGGAGAGAGAGAGGAGAGAAGAGAGAGAGAAGAGAGAGAGAGAGAGGAGAGAGAGGAGAGAGAGAGAGAGGAGAGAGAAGAGAGAGAGAGAGAGAGAGAGAGAGAGAGGAGAGAGAGAGAGAGAGAGAGAGGTATAACGTGAGTTTAGAACGGTGTGCAGGTCGTGAACCGTGCAGGAGGGTCAGGAGACGTCAGGAGGGGCGTCAGGAGGACACTCGCCGCATTGGTCAGCAGGCGGGCGTGTCCTCAAGGTAATGGCCGGACACACCCACCAATAAATAGTGCTTTGCCCTTCCGAGGAGACAGGCAGGACATGTGAGGCAGGTCTGGCACTTAAGGGCACGGCATTGCGTCTCCTCGTCCTTTACGTGACAGATATATTGTTAAGATAGCCTTGTTCCTCTAATTAAAGAACAGTGGCCAGATAATAGCAATGATACCAAAGTAAAGAAAACAATAAAAAGTGAGTAACAATAAAAAGTACTTAAGTATCGGTTGTAACACTAACACTACAATGACGATAATGAAGAGTTCAATAACTTAGCTGTTCCATCTCACTAATAGACCATAAAATCACTCGACAATAACAATAGAGTCATAAAAGCAAAGAAATGAAAATATCCACCAGACTAATAAATCATTCTATATCCCCAAAACCACACAATGTAGTGAAAACGTCTCCGTGATGTAAGAATAAATATGGAAAAAATGATGTTTGTCTTAATTTCATAGACGTAGAAATAAAAGAAACAAACCTATGACTGTTTTAAAGAAATTATCAACAATACTCCACAAAAAACTATGTGAAACGAACGGGAAAAAACCAATCATCATAAACGCTACAACAACAATCATCACCACTACAACCAACACCACCATTACTACCACAATTTTCAATACAGCAGCACCACCATCAACCACAACCACCACCACCATGGACACCACATGAAGATCTTAGTTTCCACTCCACTAAGCCTCTCAATCTCTTACTCGCGTCCCATGAAAAGTTAGCGCAACTCTCTGCATCGTGAGTTCGTAAAGTTGGTAAAACTGGACTTGGGTTTCATGATGGATGGGAGGGAGGCGAGAGGCAAAGATGAGGAGAAAATAGCAGTAAGCAGAAGGACTAAATGTTACAAAGAATGGCAGGGAGAGAGGCAGAGGAGGAACACAGTGGTATAACGTGAACCATAAACAATTCTCCTCTTCCTCTGTTCTTTTCTTCCCCTTGCCCTCAATGGCGGAGATAATAAAGCCAGATATATACGGTAGAAAAAAAAAACTGGGGCCACTACTGCGGGTTTACGAGCGCTTATCTAACCTTCTGTTAAAGCCTCAAAGGAGTCGGTGTTAAGACTTCGACTCTAACACACAGGGCGACGCAGGAACAAAGGCAGAGTGATCGAGGTTATGAGAGCCGCGTTGAGGGACGTCACATGGACCTCAAAGTGTGACCGAGACTTTAAGTTAACTATAAAGTTGCTTCTCTACCGGAGGACAAAAAATATAAGACATATCAAGAGGAGAAAAATAGATTAAGACAACAGGACACAAGAAAGAAAGGAGAAAAAGATATTTGAATAACCCCAAGAAGTATAGTTTTCCTCATTGAAGTATAGATACCTGAACAGGCTAGAAAAAGAAGTAAAAGCAGGCTAGAGGTGTGCACCCATCTAAAGAAAATCTAAAGTATAGACCCGAAAACAGGACCACGCGAGTATAGCTGTATGTTAAAAATAGAGAATGCGAGACCTGTATGCTAAATATAACGGTAAATATACTTAATGAAGAAAGAACTCGCCCGAGCCTCCAACACGACAAAGTACTTTCACCCCCGAGCGAATGTGTTTTGGGAGCGAGGACCAAGCATCGCGTTGCACCATCTGGCCGGCCGCCACCACAATGACGTTAGATGAGAAAATAACAGAGAGCAATCAGGGGTCTCATGTCGGGGCGGGAGGGCGATGGGGGGCAGGGGGGCATGATGGGGGGGAAGGCGATGGGGGGGCAGGGGGTCAGGGACATGAAGGGGGGGCCAGGGGTATGATGGGGGGCAGGAGAGTGGAAAAATGACCGGAGTGAACTGGAGAGCGGAGGAAAGGAAGAAAAAGAGACGCAGGGTAAAAGAGAAGCCAACAAAATTAAGTGGATATCTGTGAGAAGGAAAATGGGGGATGAAATTAATATCATGTTGCAAAAAATCAACAACCATAATTATTTTGTTTGTACCTTAACTTGATTAACAATAATAATATATGAAGTAATAATAATAAGTAAATAAATAATAATAATAAGTAATAGTAAGTAGTAATTATATATGAAAGCAATAATATATGAAGGTACTTTTACTACCCCCCCAAAAAAAAATAAAGGGAAAAAAAGTGTTCTATAAAATCTCTCATGAACAACCAAATAACGCAGACGCCGAGAGTAATTACATAAAAGAACACAGCAAACTTGTTAACTAAATGGCAGCTGTGAATAACCTGAGCTTGTTCGGCCGGCATCACCAACACCCGGAACCGGACAGCTGATTGGCCGAGCCTCGACACAAGAACAAAGCAATAATTGGAGTGAAGCTCGGAAAATTAGGACCAATTTCCTGAAGCAAAAATCCTCAAACAACCAGGGCAGAAAAATGCTCCAGAACGGCACGAAATACAGACAACAATCTCGAGTGACATACTTCCAACGCTTTTTTACCCCTTGAGACTCAGATCTTTCCTTTGCTATATAAAATTGTCTGTTGTTAGCCATTAAATTACGGAAAGTAACTGAATATACCAAATTAGTTAGTCGACAAAGATACTAAACAGGTCATATCTAAACAGGTCATAAAATATTGCTTATATTCACAAAAAATCGTCCAATTTTTGTAGCCAAATTACAATGGAAATTACGTTCTGGGCCTCAAGGGGTTAAAAGCATGAAAATCCCTGAGGGGCGGGAGTGTAAATGACGACATGCGGCGCCGCGGGATTCTCAGCTTTACTGGAGGGAACTTTTGTGGGTGTCAGAGAAAATGTACACAAAGCGACACACGACACACGCCTATAAATGGTCCTAAGGAAGAGAGAAGACAGGAAGGGAACACTGAAGGGGGCGGAAAGGGGTGGGGGGGGACGGAAGGGGGGACGGAAGGGGGGGGGGCAGCGACAGTTCGGCAGACACTGAGAATCTTGGGCTTTCCGGTGACCCTATCAAGGGACGACCACTTTATGGACACAGGAGACACTATTAGCATGGGAATGTATCGGTGTGTGTGTGTGTGTGTTGTGTGTGTGTGTGTGTGTGTGTGTGTGTGTGTGTGTGGGTGGGTGGGTGGGTGGGTGGGTGGGTGGGTGGGTGGTGTGGGTGGGTGTGTGTGTGTGTGTGTGTGTGTGTGTGTGTGTGTGTGTGTGTGTGTGTGTGTGTGTGTGTGTGTGTGTGTGTGTGTGTGTGTGTGTGTGTGTGTGTGTGCCGCGCGCGCGCGCGCGTGTGTGTGTGTGTGTGTGTGTGCGTGTGTGTGTGTGTGTGTGTGTGTGTGTGTGTGTGTGTGTGTGTGTGTGTGTGTGTGTGTGTGTGTGTGTGTGTGTGTGTGTGTGTGTGTGTGTGTGTGCGCGCGCGCCCCTATACTCGTCCCTCTCATAGGCAGTAGCACAACAACCAGCCAAGCCACTCCGACATCCTCATCACCCTGGACCTCATCACGCATCCCCCCCCTCCCGCACAGGGTTCACAATGCCTCCACACGTATCCCTATAGCTATCTGCCGCACCATCACGACCCATGATCATAACAAAAACTTCTTATATCCTTTTCACTTCGCTTGGCCCACTTCGCCTCACCTCTCCTCCCGCCTGCTTTTCTTTGCCTCGCTGCCTCACCCACCCAAGGATCTCTCTTCCCTCCTCCTCTGCCGTCACACAGTCTCCCAAAGGCTAGAATGGACGCGACAGCTGCCTCTCCATAACAGCTTTCATTAACATAAGAAAGCAGAAAACCATAGTGATTTTGAGGCCTCACTAAGATGGTCTCATAAGACGGCGAGGCGAGGGTCGAATAGAAGGGCGCGAGAATACGCCCACTGCGGGGGGAGGAGGAGGAGGTTAAGAGGAGGAGGAGGAGGAGGAGGAGGAGGAGGAGGAGGAGGAGGAGGAGGAGGAGGAGGAGGAGGAGGAGGAGGAGGAGGAGGATAAGTGGACGGAAGAAGCAATACACTCTCCTACAACGGACTAACCCAGATTTTTAACCTCGAATTTCCATTTTTACGGGGATTCAGAACGACAAGTTGAGCGCCTAGGGAGGAGAGTGACTTTTCTTACCAAGGAGGAGAGAACGACGGGTGGCCAGAGCGGCGACGAGGGGACGCAGGCGGAGGCAAGCACCCGGGCTACGAAATGACCCTTATAAACAGTAGCTTCCATTTCACTTCAAGCTCCGTCGCGAGGATTCTCAAGAGTCGTTTGTCCTTGGAAAAAAAATCGTGTTGCAAATTTGCGAGGTTTTTTCTGTCCTGCCAAGTTCAAGGTTGAGTGGAATTTGACGTCAGAGAGGGAACAGGAGGTGGAGACGCCCTGCACGCCTCCACAAGTTCCTGAGGGAGGCAAGACGACGTGACGGAGGAGATAATTTAATGTGTCTAACCTTGACTTGACTTGACTTGACTTGACTTGACTTGACGCAGACGAGACGTGAAAGAGTGACAGAGATACGGAAGAGAAGGTAAGGTAAGCACAAGAACGTAGATGATAACTAAATGGAAGTGATCACAATTGAGGAGGTTTATAAATTAAGGTGCTTACAATAATATAGAGAGAGGAGCAGAAAAACCTTCCTATTGTTATGTAAGATCATATATAGCAAGATGGACAAATCACACAAACAATGGAAAAAAACTACGACTTTTCAACCTCAAAATCTAGATAAAGAGCAAAAACGATTCAAGGCTGTGAATAACGAATAAAAAATGCATATTATTCTAAAACACAATGTAGATATAATCACGTTAATGAAAAAAAAATCACGAAAAAATAAACGAAAATTACTTGAACAAAACGCCAGTAAGGGTGCCGTACAGAATGGCAAAAAGGACATTACATAGAAAAAAAACCTCAAGTAGAAAGGGAGAATGGCTAATGTGGCAGAGAGGAGGAAGCCGCAGAGGGTATAAGAGAACGTGTGTTGTTCCCGCAAACATACCAGCGGGAAGGTAAAGGGGAGACTGGCGTGAGGGGAAAAAAGGGGAGGCAGGTAGGCAAGGTAGGTAGAGGTTCAGGTGTACAGACGAGATCCCAGAGCATTGTGTGAGTACGTGGCACTATTACCAAACGGCTTAAGAGTTTCTATGGCAAGGCTAGCAGATATGGCAGATTAAATAATATATGAGACGTTAATTAATAACTACATAATAAAAAGTAGGTTGTATACAGACGAGGAAAAAGCAAAACAAAAATCTAACGAAATAAACTACAAACACATGCAATGTGTTTGCACGCTGGGGAGGCGGTAGCGGAGTGGTTAGCGTCTCCGACTGGCGTTCTCGGTGACCCGAGCTCAATCCTCGAAGAAAACCAAAACCTTTCTGCACCGTCGAGTGGCCTAAGAACACCCACATGCCCTGTCCATCAACTCTACCTTCGATTGCGAGTGCATCGGAGGACACAGGGGGGCGGCATGAGCCTCTAATCACAGGCGTCACTATAAAAATCCTGCCTGCGCCACCACGGGCGAGGACCAACCATCACACCCCTCAAGTGAACCTCCAGAGACTACCATCCGATCCCTGGATCACCAATGCCTACAGGCGCTATAGGCACAAATGTAAAAAAAAAATAATAAAAAAAAAAAAAAAAAACTGGCAAAACTGTTTAGGAGTGTCTATTTCATGGCTAGCAAATATGGCACACGAGATCTTAATAACTACAAAATATTGTTGTGTAAAGACGAGGAAATAGCATCAAAAATCAAACTAGACAAAAAATCAATACAAAAACAAGCTACAAAACTGACAAAACTTTCACATAAACTAAAGTAATACGTAAACGGCCGACAATTACTAAAATGAGCTGAAATAACCAAACTAGTAAACAAACGATGATACAAAACCCCCCCCCAAAAAATAAAGAAATCTAACATAGAATCCTTTACCCTCAAGGTTTCTCGCGACATACAACCTGACATGGCCACACGAGCCGCAGAGATTACAAATATTCCACAAAGAAAACGTGACATGGTTGCGGCCTCGTCCCCTTCCACCCCTCGTTCCCTTCCTTCCCCCTCCATCCCTCGTCCCCTCTTTTCCCTTCCACCCCTCGTTCCCTTCCTTCCCCCTCCATCCCTCGTTCCCTCTTTTCCCCTTCCATCTCTCGTCCCCTCTTTTCCCCTTCCATCCCTCGTCCCCTCTTTTCCCCTTCCACCCCTCATTCCCTTACCGTCCCTTACTGCCCCTTCTTCCCGCTACACGACTCCCCACTTGCCCCTCGAGGTGGTCCACTTAGCCGTGTATGTATGAGAGTATTTTGTAGCTTCCCTTCCCCGCCGCTGAGGACTGACTTAGATAATTACGATTGGCTGCCCGAATCCGGTGACCTAACAGTGTACCTGCCATGCTTTTGTCTAACGGATGGAGATGAGGAGATGGAGGAGGAGTAGAAGAAGGGAAAATGGAAATGAGGAGAAGGAGGAGTAGTAGAAGGAACATTATAATTAGGTAGAAAAGGACGACGACGATGCCGAAAAGAAACAAGAGATGAAGGAAGGGAACAAGACCAAAACGACGACGACAACGACTATTACAAATATAACATCGACATAATCATTGACGGGGAAGTCGATGAGGAGAATGACGATAACAATGATGATGATAAGTCTTTAAGAACAACCACTAATGATTCCTATGACGACGCTTTTAACAACGATGAGAGAGAGAGAGAGAGAGAGAGAGAGAGAGAGAGAGAGAGAGAGAGAGAGAGAGAGAGAGAGAGAGAGAGAGAGAGAGAGAGAGAGAGAGAGAGAGAGAGAGAGAGAGAGAGAGAGAGAGGAGAGAGAGAGAGAGAGAGAGAGAGAAGAGAGAGAGAGAGAGAAGAGAGAGAGAGAGAGAGAGAAAAAAAAAAATGGAGCTAACTTCTAATCCACTTCGGAGTTTCTTATGGGAAGGTTGGACAGACGGGGGATAAAAAATGACAGGAAGTCAAGAGTCTACTAATAAAAAAAAAAGGTACTCATCGATGGGTTCATTTCCTTTAGTCTATAGCGAGTGATTTCTTCCCTCATACGTCCGGACCTGCACTGTTCCTTTCCGCGTGGTGCCTCATCGCCCAGTCAAGTCGAAGGGGGTCCTGAGCCCACGCTGACGACGCAGGTGACAGGTAGGATCCTTTTTCCACCTGGTAGACTCTGCTAATTAGATATCCTGAAGGACTTGTCTCAGGAACCACCTTTGACCAATTTACTCTCTTTCTTTCGCCTCATAAACTCTCTCACTATTTTTCCCCTCATCTCCTCCCGCACTGCCGCTTCCTCCTTCACCTTCTTCTGTGTGTGACCCCGAAGACCTCCCCTCTACGCCCCCTCGCGATGAAAACGACCCCCCTTTCCCCCCTTCTAGCCCCGCCCCCCACCTACGAGCCCCCCACCTTTCCCCGTTAGCCCCCCCTGCACCCCTTCAACGACCCCCGCTGGTTCCTGTCACCTTATCACTGGCGCAGTACTCGACCAGACTCCAGCCTTTCTTTGGTCCTCTTTTATGTGCCTTCGTCCCCGCCCTCTGATCTTCCACCTGAAGGACGCCGCCGTAGTAAGGTCGGTGCTGAAGCGTCTCCTGCAGGCGAGTGATGGTTATAGAAGGGTATAAGTTGCGATATATAACAGTGTTCCTCTCAAAAACAGTAAACGAATCCCAAACTTTGCTCTCTCTCTCTCTCTCTCTCTCTCTCTCTCTCTCTCTCCTCTCTCTCTCTCCTCTCTCTCTCTCTCTCTCTCTCTCTCTCTCTCTCTCTCTCTCTCTCTCTTCTCTCTCTCTCTCTCTCTCTCTCTCTCTCTCTCTCTCTCTCTCTCTCTCTCTTTATTCTTTCTCTCTCTCTCTCTCTCTCTCTTTATTCTTTCTCTCTCTCTTCACCAACCTTTCATTGCCCAACTCAAGACCAATCGGTGTTTCTTTTACTTCACCTACAGTTACGAGCCGAATCGATAGCTTTTAATCCCTGAAGTTCGCAATAAAATCCACAGAAAAGCGGCTAATTGTAGTTTAGGGTCGACACTTCATTAAGCAGTAAAGGTTTGGGAGGTGGCCAGGGGCTCGAGGGAGACAATAAACTTGGCTGGCCCGGTTCTTCGCCCTGTTGGTTGGTCCCTTTGCCTTAAATAATGAAATTCTCCAAAATAACATCGGAGGCAAAGAGAAAGCAAGTCGACTTTACGTGCAACTAACTTTATATTGAATTAAATTATATATACCTAGAGTTTTATGGCTCTTAAGCGTTTGTTCTTCCTTTTATTCTTCTCGAAATTGGAAAAAGGGTAAACAATGAAATTCTCTAAAATAACATCGGGGGCAAAGAGCAAGCAAGTCGACTTAACGTGGATCCAACTTTATATTAAATTGAATTATATATACCTAGAGTTTTATGGCTCTTAAGCGTTTGTTCTTCCTTTAATTCTTCTCGAAATTGGAAAATAGACACGTAAAGTCTTGCTATGGAGTACGGAGGAGCACGGACCCTTTCTTTGCTCCTCGCTATCACGAAAAACGAAACTTAGATTGAGATTCTAGATGCCTGGGTCCGTCTTTTCTTTGAGTTCAATAAGACTCGCACTGACGAAGCGTAGAGGCGGATTGGGTAACACTGCTGGCTGGCAACACTGAGCAGAGGGCGAGGTGTTGGGTGCTGAGGGGAACGAAAAGTAAACTCAAATCTTCCTTCAACGCTCGATGGTCTGTTAACAATTGTGAGAACGAATATCATACATAACAGATTTTATCGCTTTAGGTTATCAGTGAGTAAAGGAATCTTTTATATATTTTTTCCGTAATAAAGGCAAAGTTACCCACAGGATGTCTATGTCTCACTTTCCTCCATAAGGGTCGTGAACTTTTCTTTTGAATGGCACACTTCTGTAGGGGAGAGCGGGGCAGGTTGCATCGAGGGTAGGTTGCATCATTGCCTCTAACTCGCATGTTATCACACGTACATCGTCTTAATACTACTACTACTACTACTACTACTACTACTACTACAACTACAACAATAATAATAATACAAAAAGTTAATGCGAGTTAGAGGCAATGATGCAACCTACCCTCGATGCAACCTGCCCCGCTCTCCCTATGGTTGATATTTTTTTGTAATTTACGGAAGAGTATGACAATTTTTAGCCTCATTATTCAACACTATGAAAAACTTATGCTTTTGTTTCTCATGATCTATACACGTATCATTATCACCTTCATAAAGATATAAACCATTTTTATTGTTTATTACTCTTCCATTTGCTTTTAGATCCTTTCAGTGTCGGAGTCCTTAATCCTATTTAGATTCCAAAAATCTTCTCCACTTCTTTAGGCATTTTAGAAAATAGTCAATATATATTGGAAACCTTCAACTTTTCCCTCGTCCATTAGCAATATTCTTCTAGGATCCTCTTTTGCTCATCCGGTTTTTGGCCTTAATCTGATTTCCTCTTACTGATGATAAATGTTCCTTATTCTGGGTTTGCATTCATTATCTTTCCCCAGCAGAGGGCGGTCGCATCAAGCCGCCTTTGACTTAGCATGCATTACAATGTCTGCCTTAATCGACCCGTGATGGCCCTCCAGCCGCCTCGCCGCCCCGCACAGGCGAGGAGGTGACCTTTAGGCCGGGGGTGCCGCGGCGAGAGTTACGGCACCACTCCGGAGATTCCTCGACATTAGAGTGAAGATCGGCAAGCGTAATGACCCAAAACCCTCCCTGCAAGAAAGGAAAAGTCTAAAAGGAGAAACAAAAACCGAAAATAACATACAAAATATTCCCTTCTCCCTTCTTCCACCAAGCAAACACACGGAGATAATATTACAATACACTCCAATGGTAATCAGAAACCTATGAACGTCACCGTAAAATAAACAACATCTTCCCTTAAACTGCCTTTAACAACAGGCGGCTGTACTTGGCGCGCGACAATAAACTAGATACAACTATCCCTGCGCTGAGTAAGGAAACAATTGGCCTTGCCCTCGCTTGCCCAACCAATCCCAGCGTGGCAGCAGCAGGGCGGTGCATCAGGCTGCCCGGAGGAACAAGTAAAGGGCGACCGTTTGGGTACTGAACGTAATACTGGACTGAACGGGTTACGGTGCTGCGGCGCTGAACGGGTCTGACTCGTAGCTCGTGGCCTGAGGGATGATAAGAGGCAATAGATGAAGGGAGGAACCAGCACCTTGGAACCTATTACCGTGAGTCTTCGTGGTTCGTGGACACCTTAATAGATGTTTAGAATGGAGCGAACGAGGAACGGGCGAAGGGGAAACAAAGGATAGGATTAGAGGAATTCAAGGTTGAAGATAAAGAGGGAGATGAGGAAAGAAAGGTGAAGAAAGGAGAGAAAAAAGGGATAATGTGATAACTGTAAATGGAAGGAGAGAGAGAGTAAAGGTGAGGAAGGAAATACAAAAAACAAAGCATATGAAACAAAGTATAAAACAACAACATACCAATCCAAGAAATACAAAACAGAAAACATTAAAAATACATTAAAAAAGGGACATGGATAGCAAAGACCAGGAAATGATGAAAGATACGAGTGAGGAGGAGGTAGAGGGAGAGGAGGAGTTAAAAGGGGAGGAATAAAGGGGTAAGGGAGAGGGAAGGGGGGGGGGGGTGGCATAGCAATAACAACGGGTGGAGATAAGTCCTACCCATTACAGAGGCGGCGACCATTAGCGGCTGGAGTGTCATTGATGGTTGTGAGGTGGAAAGATTAATGCGTCGCAGATCGAGTTTTCGCTAATGTGTGTGATAAGACGCGTTGTCTGTGCTTTGCCTTTGTCTGTCTCGCCCAGCCTTGCCTTGCCACTTGTAGAAAACGAAGAAAAAAATACACCTCTGTGACTATCTAATTCTTATATATTATCCGTAGCATTTGTTTTACTTGAGATAAATTTGTCTTTTTTGTGTGTGTTAGTCACTCAGTTATTATACTTCCTTTTTTATGAAATTTAAGTGTTCCATGTTAAGGCTTTCCATAATTACTCTAATATTAATTAATTACGTTCATTTTCTTTTATCTGATATTTTCATTAAATTCATCAGGGATACAATTAAGTCTCACTGATGTTGATAGCCTGGAGTTGTCGTTGTCTTCTTTTCTTTTTTATTTCTAACAATTTAACGAAATAAGTAGTAGTAGTGATAGCGAGAGTAAACGTCGTTGTAGTAATAATGGTATCAGAAATAGTGGTAATATAACAAACACAGCAATAAATATACCAAAAACAATACAGATAATAATAATAATGACCGTATCAGTACTAAGAATGACAACACCAAACGATACAAACCCCAAACTGAACATCAATCATCAATTTCCTCTGAAGATTCATTACTAAGACATCATCATCATCATCATCACACACTCAGACTGCCCATGACCACTTCAGCGAGGGTAATGGCGCTTCACACTTCACCACCTTCACACTGCAGACATACAAAGACATTACTACCCTTTCCTGCCCCTCCCGCCCCTCCACCTCCTGCCCCCTGCATCCCCCCTCCACCTCCACCTCCACCTCCTGCCCCCTACCTCCTCTTCCCATCGCCTCCTCCAACCTCCTCCCGCCGATGCTAATGAGAACGTGACGGCTTCAGTGAAATCGCAGAGCCAAGAGCGCCTCTCAAACGTTCTCACATTAAAGTTTGTATGTTATCAGTTTAATAATTTGTATATTAATAAGTTTCCAGCGTCGCTCAAGCTCGAGAACATTCCTACACCTTATAAGTTCCCTGAGTTGAATGTTAAGACTTCTGTTCCTTCTTTCCTTCTCTTCTTCCTTCCTTCCTTCCTTCCTTCCTTCCTTCCTTCCTTCCTTCCTTCCTACTTTCTACTACTACTACTACTCTTTCTTCCTACTACTACTTCCTTCTCTTTTGGTGGTAGAAAGTAGTTACACAGGCAGCCTCGTTTGGCCCAGTTGGAACGTTGCTGTCTGTTCTTCCTTTGTATTCCTTCTTTCCTTCCTTCTCTTCTTCCTCTTCCTGCTACGCATTTCTCTCTTCCTCCACCTCCTCCTACTTTCCCACCTCCCCGGGAAATACGGACGGATCACTCCCTCCCAATCTCTCCCATTTTCCGAAAGGTAGAGAAAATTAACAATATATATCACAGGAGGAGAGAAGGATTGTTATGACTACGAGAGGCGCGCACGACCCGGGCTGGCGGTATAAGGGGCCGATTCGTGCACTGCCGAGTTGGTGTTCTTTGGATGTATCATTGTAAAACGTACATTAAGGAGACTCAAGGGAAAGATAGAAAGGGTGAAAAGGAATAGGGAATGGATAAGGAAAGAAATAGATTTTGTGGATAGATAGTAAGAGTACATTGTCACGGGAAATATAGGAGGCAGAAAAGAACATAGAAGGATGGATGGTGGGTTAAAAAAGTGTTGACATCAATGAGGAATACTAAAGAAATAAGAAGACAAAATGGAATAGCAGATGCGAGAGGAAAAAGTGCAAAAACCGATGGAAATGAAGCAGGAAAGATGAGATGAGGAGATATAAGAATACGAATGAGGTTAAAACACGAAGTCATGAAGATAGGACGAAGCGAATATAGAAAACTTCCAAACAAAATCAATAAAACTGAATATGAAACAAAGGCTGATGATACAAAAACAACCCCATGAAATTACAGCAAAACAATTTATGCAAACCAATCATTACAAAACATTCGGTTCGATGGAGACGCCATTAACACTCTTATTTAGTAGTGATCCCCCTCCCCCCTTTTTAAACCCCCTTCACTGCCCCCAGGTTGCTAAGTTATCCACTGTGCTTAGGCAAAAATACTGCCCCCCCCACACACACACTCACATTCACACACACACACACACACACACCAAAAAAGGGGAAAAAAAGAAGGCACTGTAAACTTTTAGTGGGTGGGGGAGCGTACAACAGTCACCAAAGTTTCAATAAACGACAGTAGTTCTGGGGACAAGTCGTGTAGTAGTAGCCGGGGGGACGAACTGTTAACAATTATTACTCTTAACTTTCCGATTCCCTCAAGATCTCTAAGTCGGCGGGCGAGGGTGACAAACGCTTCCCATTTTCTGTTCCAATTAAATGTAGCACAAAAATATCACAGTCCCCCCCAAAAAAAAAAATCCACTCGTTGACAGTCCTTCCACAATACACAAAGGAGGTGTCAGGAGAGTGAAAATACCAAGAAATTGCTTAGTTTACTTGTAAATTTACGAAACTGTGAGGGGAGTTGAGGCTTCGAGGGGAAAGGGGAAGGGTGCCGAGGGGAATGCAGAGTAAGGAAAGAGATTGGTAGGTAGTGTCAAGGCGGGGGAAGGGGTGGTTGGGGTGGTAGGGGTAAGGTTGGGGGTGTTGGGGAAGGCCATGGATCGCTGATGATAATGTGTGGGACTATAAAAAGGGGTTTATGGGAATGTTATGGTTCTAAATGATTACCAAACTGAAATAGGTATCGTGTAGTGTCTCCAGGGATACTATACTAGAGATGATTAATAGTATGATGGGTAGGTACTCTCTCTCTCTCTCTCTCTCTCTCTCTCTCTCTCTCTCTCTCTCTCTCTCTCTCTCTCTCTCTCTCTCTCTCTCTCTCTCTCTCTCTCTCTCTCTCTCTCTCTCTCATATACGCGTTCATCTTGATAAACGAGACACATGCTATTTCAAAAGCGTCAGCATCATATATATTTCAGCCTCACACCCACTAGGCATCAAAATAATCCTTTAGATTCCTTTGACATCAACAGATTATCATCCAGTGGTCAGCGCTTAGGAGGGACACGATTGTGTTCCCTTCCTCTATCCCTCCACTATCTCTTTCTCTCCCTCCTCTGTTCTTCCCTCCCACGCCTCCCAACAATACACTGGCAGGCTCTTCGGTATCGATTTTAATTTTTCGGTCGATTAACTGAAGGGAGGTATAGCGAGAGGCTCATCCTGCTACGAACAGCCTGTAAAATATGAGTTTTCCCGCGAGGTCATCACCATAGGGTAGCGAGGGAGGAAAGGCGGTGCACTGGTGGCCCTGAGGACGCGCTGGGGGCCCTGAGGACACTAATGGTGATGGGAGGCGAGACGCGGCAAGTCCCCGGTAGTTAGGGACCATTGGGGTGTTTCTGAGTGAGCGGGAAAAAGTGATTACTCAACCGGGTGATGTTTGAAGTTAGATGACATCGCCGTTTAGGTACTCATCGAACTGCCTTATGAATCACAAGACACTAAGCTTCTTCGAGAGTTTATGGAAAAAAGAGCGAAGATTCGAGCTTGACCTTGAACACTTTTTTTTTCTCTTCGTTGTCGTTAAGCTACTCATCAAATTGCCCTTATGAATCACTATAGACACAAAGGTTCTTCAGGAGTTTATAGAAAAAAGGATTCGAGCTTGACCGTGAACTCTTTTTTTTTTCTATTTTCTTCGGCGCTGTACGGGAGCCGGTCACTCCGTCACCGTCATGTTCGAATTGGAAAGTCATCTATTCTTTCGTTTTTTCTCCCCTGGCTGTTGAGCTCCCAATAACGCCGTCCTGGTACTTCTACTACAGCAAGTCTTTCCAGCAGGCGCGGCACAACAAAAGAAAAAATTGGGGCCACGTGAAGATGAGAAAAATCTAAACAAACAGAAAGTAAAAATTTTCTCATGCACACGAGGACATACACGAGGCTACATCAGCGAGTACAAGAGACCAACCATGTTCTCATGCCATAAATCTACGTGCGGTCGAGCAGTATTTCAATTTTACTTCAAAACTCATAAGCAAGACACGGCGAATAGACTCCAAGAAACAGACTCAAGCAACCTGTGAAGCACCAGCAAGTTAATTAATACACGCGACTTTCTTTTAAACCTTCCTTGGCTTGGGGAAAATAGGGGGTGAAAAGGGGTGAGGGGTTAAAGGGAGCGAAGAGGGTCAAGCGGTTACTGTCAGTTCAAGGCAACCATTGGACAGCAACACTTAAGTCCGCTGTCCTATAAACGAAGGGTCAACCGTCCTTAACAGGAGATAACACAAAGTTATCAGAAATTCAATTGTTCTATTTCACTGCCTCAGATTGTGGAGTGGAAGGAAAGGGGAGAGAGAGAGAGAGAGAGAGAGAGAGAGAGAGAGAGAGAGAGAGGAGAGAGAGAGAGGAGAGAGAGAGAGAGAGAGAGAGAGAGAGAGAGAGAGAGAGAGAGAGGTGAGGAGATAAGGTCTATGCATGTTAGCTTCCCTCTAGAAACACTTCATGAAATTCCAAATTCAAGAACAAAATTAAATAAAAATAAAAACATAAAACCACGAGGTCTGTACGAATAAATAGTCAGCGTAACAAACTCACAAACATACCTATTATCTATTACAAGTACGAGTGTCCACAGACGATCCTAATTAGTTCCTAGTTTCCCCTCACAAGGCGCCCCGAGAGGCCGAGGCGTGACAAGAGGACAAGGGCCACAACGTCCACCTAACACTCGGCACCCCGGAACTTGGCCACTTCCCCCGATGACCACATTGCCAGGGCCTGAATGGAGGGTAATAACGGCCTCACAGATTCCTCCAAGTTCCTCAATTGTCCGCTGTAGACCCGTCCGGAATGAGGGCCGAACAGATTGTCTCCAGTCATCCCTTCCTTGCCCTCTCGCTCCTCCTGCCTCCTGCCTCGAATTCTCAGCTCAGTTCTACAGTCTTAAAGGTAGGAAAGGCACAGAAAAATGGGCCACACATTGTCCTGAAGCACTGGGAAGGCGGAGTGAAAACATCAGGGAGAAGGTGATTTATGGAGACAAACCGCTGGATAATGTGACTCCAAGAGGCCCACTGGTCTGGCCCGCTCTGCCATCTGCCTTATGTAGCTACTGATGAATGATTCTATTTATCACCCGAACAAACAAACAATGATGTAATGCGCATCAAGGAAAACAAACAACGCACACACAGTCATGAGTCTACCCAATGGAAGACTAAACACATGACGTAAGACCTATGTAATATTCCGCCACTGTCACTCTTGGAAAACTTGTGCTTCACTCATCGCCTGGCTACGACCCTGCGACCCACAATGAACAGTAAGTCAACACGAGGCGCCTAACGTCCGACAGTAAGCGATCTGGAGCGGTGACCACATGACCCATTGTGGGAAACGGGAACCGCGCCTGCCGCCCTCCTGCCCTCCATCAGATGGTATCGCAAGACACACTCGCCTCCGGAACAAGGTCGTGAATTTCATCAACTGCCCAATAGCTCGTCCTGCAGCGGAGGGAGGGTGGCGCGAGGGGCTTCAGGGGGACAGAAGCATTCCCAAGGTGAGTGAGCTGCGTCGCGCCTTCAGATCATCGGCTCCCTTCCCTCGTTATTCCTCTGCCTTCAAGGACATGTTCACAAAATGATATAACCGTAAGGTCTGCCTGACAATGTGAAAAATATAAAAATGGAAGATAAGGACGTGCTTGGCCCCGAGGCGTTAAGATAGTGAACATAAACAAGGTCGACAAAGGCTGAGGGCGGCCGTGTCTCACCCACACTAAGGGCGCGCCTATCTCTCCTCCAGCGACTCTGATAATTGATTTTGCGCGTCTATTTTCTGGGTTGGTCGGTGCCCCTTATCAGGCGGCATGTTTGTGCCAGGTGAGTGGAGGTGATGAAGGGGGTGACGGGCGGCGCCAACATCCTGAAGTGGCGCTGGTCTGGGCCTGGCGCTCCATCACCCCCGCTTACAGGGTATTCAAGGGCGCGCCAAAGCCAGATTTTTTTTTTATTTTTCACTAGGTCAATAGTGAATAACCAAACATTAGAATAAAGGGTCTTCGTTGGCATTGAAAGTCATGCACCTAATTATATAATAAGATTAGCATAATGAGGAGCTAATGTTCAGTTTCCTCAGCATTTCCTCCTTCTTCCCCCAATTCTTATAGTCAACTTCTTTCCTAATTAAATCCTAATCACAACCATCCCATTTACCTCACCCATTCTTCCACCCCTCCGTACCCTTTCCTCCCTCTTCACCCCCTCCTTCCGCCCCTCTCATCCCCAGCCCCCGATTCTGACCCAGCGAGTCAGGGAGGAGCGGCGACACTTGGCCGCTGAGAGTCAAGTGTTTTAATGGAGGCGAACCAGCCAACAGGGAAGGGCCACTCACATCAGGCGGAGGAGGAGGTGGAGGAAGAGCAAGAGGAGGAGGAGGAGGAGGAGGAGGAGGAGGAGGAGGTGGAAGAAGAGGACGCAGCCAAGGACAAGGAGAGGGTTGAGAGTAAAGGGGTCGTGGTGGAAGAGTTGGAGTAAGCGTAGAGTAAGAGCAGTGATGGAGGAAATTTTATGGTGACTATTGGAAGGAAAGTAATGGAGGGAGAAAAGTGGAAGAAAATTGATGGTGGGAGGAGTAACAAATTCCCGTCATGTCCTAGCCCGTCTATCTTATACGTCCTGGATTTGGTACAGAATTTGCCATACACACGTTTACTACAAGAGCCTGACTTCATTTATTAGTAAAAAAAAACCTACCTATAATATCACTAGCATCATAAAGAGTTTTACCCAGAGCACCACGCACCATCTATTTTATCACTATCTTTCACCATCACTCCGTTTTTCCTCTCCTCTCTCTTTCTCTCCACCCGTGACTTCTCTATTCATATCGCTCTCTGCTTTCGTAATAGCGGCAATGCATGATTCTTTCAGGATATTTTCACCAGAGGGAAGGAAGGAAAGAAGGAAGATTTTAAAGGTTATACTGAGGAAGAGAGGCGAAGAGTTGCAACTGACTGATAGCAGCCTGGTGGTGGCGCCGAAGAAGGGGTAAGAATTGAGGAGCTGGAAGGAAGGGAGGAAGAAAGGAAAGGAGGGAGGGAAGGGCTCCAGCTGCCGCCTCGACTAATCTCCCTCGTGATGGGATATGTAAATGTGTTGTCATATCCAGACCCGCAAAACCCACGCCGGCGACGTCTTGCTACTGTCACCAATAATATGGCCAGAAGGATTATCTTATTAAGGCATGTTTACACACACACACACACACACACACACACACACACACACACACACACACACACACACAGGTACTCCGTAGTGTAGGGTAGTACGCTCGGTTCACAACCGAGAAGTCCCGGGTTCGATCCCCGGGCGGAGCGGAAACAGTTGGGCTGTTTCCTTAAAACCCGAGCCCCTGTCCACCCAGCAGTGAATGGGTACCGGGTGTTAGCCGGGGGTTTGTGACCCGCCTCCTGGGGTGCTGGCTTCGGCCAACACTATAAGCACTAAGGATGAATGATAAAAATGTTGATATGGAGACGGTGCCATACGAGCGTTGCTCAGGCCCTGTAAAATACAACTAGATGAATACAACTAGATGAATACACACCTAAGAGTCATCAGGTGACGTCAAGGATGCTATGGGTCTCATCCTCTAAAAAGGCAAAAGTTTCATTATTTTTTCAGCTTTAAAAATTTTCTTTCGTCTGTTCATCATGTCAAAGGAGTAAAGTTTTCGAGAAACACATATATTTTTCTATGTGGAAATCATATCAACTTTCGTAATTTCCAAATTTGAAAAAAGATAACTGAAATTGAATTCCCTTTCCTTGAGATTTCAAAGGATTTCAGATTATTTATAAAGCAATACAATAATTAAAAAAATACCAAGATCCTTGAAATATATTATGTGCTAAAAAATCACGCGTCAAGGTAAGCAACATAAACCTAAGATGAGACTCCTGCCTAAGCCACAAGGCGCTGGACGAGGGGAAAGGCGGTGGCCAAGACCTTCCCAAGACCTTATTTTCCCTCGCTCCCTTTCCTCTACCTGAAACTCACACCATCACCCGCGCAGGAAAAAACCGCCTCCAAAATTGAAAACTTACATACATTTTTTTATACTTTTCATTTTCATCAGGGACTGGCGGAAGGTTTTCTCTTTTTCTTCTTATATTTTTTTCATTATTCATCCCACATTCTGCATTCATTTTCCCAACCTTCAAAAAAGCCAAGGACGCCGCAAGGTTAGAGGCGATGCCGTCGGGTCCTGCCGTGGCGGCGTGGCTCTATGGGGCCCGAGACTGGAGGGGAACAGGCGTATCGGAATACAATACATCTAATTTGAATATATTTACTAACAATGTGGCGAAGAGGAGTAGGATCTTCTTAGGCTGCGAACTCCCTTGAGCATTACAACAACAAAAAGTAAGGAACAGGAACCGTCAGTTAATTAGGGATGAGAGTGTGATAGGAACCTGTGTGAAATGATGTAACATTCCTTTAGTTAACATTAAGGTGTTTGGCTCGGTAACAATGATATAATGAGGGACCAAAATCAACGTCTTCAATATTACCATCATCTATTTTTTTCCCTTTCCATTTAAATTGAAGTCCTGACGTGGCTTCGAAGGGCGTGCCTCGGCGGATCCTTCACTTTCCCGCCATTAAAAGCGACGACCAGCGACCACCTGCATGGCATTCCTTAGCTCAGCGAGGAAGTTTGAGTCACGTCCTCGGAGACCCATTAACTCCAGCGACGGCCATGGGGGGGGGAGAGGGGGGGTGTCATGAATCCGGTCAAGATATTGGATGCTCCCCCCGCCCCCCCACAACCCTAGTATTATTTTTGCCTCGGATTAATGCACTGTGCGTCTCCTCCCTTCTCTAATACCCTCCCACCCTTCTCACGGCTCTCACACTCTTCCTCTTCCTCCCTCGTTGCCGATTCTTAAGCTTATCCCTCTCTCCCTCTCCCTTTCCCTCTTCCCCTATCTCTCCCTCTCCTTTCCTCTCCCTCTCCCTCTCCCTCTCCCTCTCCCTCTCCCTCTCCCTCTCCCTCTCCCTCTCCCTCTCTCCTTCCCTCTTCCTCCACCAGCTGTCCTCTTGTTACATCCCTTCGCTATCCTTCTTGTTCTACATTTTTTTCGTTCTCCTCCATTACTGCTTGCATTGCTCAGCTTCTGTCAATACGCTGAAGGACAACGTTGCCTGCTCCTCGCTGGCTGTCATTCAAGGTCTTTCTGTAACTGTGTACATTGTTTACTTTTTTAGTAGTCTGGACGGGGCGAGTCTGCTACGGTTATTATTTTTGTTTTTGTCGACCCCGTGACCCTCGGCAGCGTAAGTCGAGACGGGTGGGCAGGCAGTCAGAGGATCCTTTCCCCCCCTTCCCTTCCCTCCCTTTTATGTGCAGCTTTACGGAGCACAATCTAAACTTTCCCGCGATCTTATCACAAATAGGCTCGCGACCCAGCCATCCCTGACCGCTAAGGAAAAGGGGAAAGAATAATGGTGTAAATTGCCGATGTAATTGGAAAAGTGTAAATGAGCTACGCAAAGTCGGGATGAGTGGAAGGAATTCATCCGACTCTCACACATCACTGGGACTTAATGTCGTGGAGTTTTTACAACAGGGGCATAAAAGCTGATAGGTTATGCATATTAAAATCAGTAAACTTTTTTCCACAGGATTCTAAGTGATATAAAAAGTGAGCATTGGATTAGGGAGAAGGGAGAGGCCAGTTTTTGAGAGTCAGAATGAAGGTTAGTGGAGTTAGGCGTGTGAATAAAGATGAGGAGAAGAGGCATGTCGAGGGAGATAGAGCAGAACCAGGAGTCTGAAGGAGATGGGGGCCGAGATATGAACAAAAAATGAACAGAGAAGCACTCAGGACGCGGAGATCAATACAGCAATGGAGAGTGACGACCGCTCTCCATCCCGCCACTGATGGATGCGAGCGTTCTGAGCTGGCACACAAATGAGTCCGCATTTCCTGGTCAACTACCCCGAGGGAGCTGAGGGATGTGACGCTCCACTCACGGCATCGCGGCGCTGCTCCCCCATGCGACAGTCCCCTGTGTGAAACTGTCCATGTGTTTGTCAGAGTCCCCTGTGTGAAACTGTCCAAGTGTTTGTCAGAGTCCCCTGTGTGAGACTGTCCAGGTGTTTGTCAGAGTCCCTTGCTGTGAAACTGTCCAGGTGTTTGTCAGAGTCCCCTGTGTGAAACTGTCCAGGTGTTTGTCAGAGTCCCCTGTGTGAAACTGTCCAGGTGTTTGTCAGAGTCCCCTGTGTGAAACTGTCCAGGTGTTTGTCAGAGTCCCTTGTGTGAGACTGTCCAGGTGTTTGTCAGAGTCCCCTGTGTGAAACTGTCCAGGTGTTTGTCAGAGTCCCCTGTGTGAAACTGTCCAGGTGTTTGTCAGAGTCCCCTGTGTGAAACTGTCCAGGTGTTTGTCAGAGTCCCCTGTGTGAAACTGTCCAGGTGTTTGTCAGAGTCCCCTGTGTGAGACGTTTTCAGAGCTGTGTGTTTGTTGCAGAGTCCCCTGTGTGAGAACTGTCCAGGTGTTTGTCAGAGTCCCCTGTGTGAACTGTCCAGGTGTTTGTCAGTCCGGGAGACGCCAGTGTGTGAGACTGTGTGCCAGGTGTTTGTCAGAGTCCCCTGTGTGAGACTGTCCAGGTGTTTGTCAGAGTCCCCTGTGTGAGACTGTCCAGGTGTTTGTCAGAGTCCCCTGTGTGAGACTGTCCAGGTGTTTGTCAGAGACCCCTGTGTGAGACTGTCCAGGTGTTTGTCAGAGACCCCTGTGTGAGACTGTCCAGGTATTTGTTCAGAGTCCCCTGTGTGAGACTACCCAGGTGTTTGTCAGGGTAACAGAGGTTCTAGTGAGGGATCCGAGGCAGCTTAAACCCGGCCGACGACAGGGCACCGATATAATGCAAAAGGTTTCCTCGCTACATTGAGCAATAGTGAAGACCAATCTCGGGGTCCTTCTATATGTGGACGGGTACAAGATGGGATTTTGGGGCAGGAAATCACCATATTGCTTTCCATTGAATCATCCGTTGGTGCTTAATGATGGGAAAAAGGTATTGTGATGCGCTGAGTTGCAAGGCAGTGAGGCATGTAAACATATCAGGCGTTTCCGTGAGCATGCATTGCCCGATGAGATAGGACGGCGACGCGTGACTTAGCGACAAAATGACTGCACATATTTCAATACGAACTCCCATGGAAAGAAAACACACGAAAACACACACACATACACACTACTTACACGGCACATGCATCCACACCTACACCAGAACCTTTGCTACAGCCTGAGTCCCGCCTGAATTCGCCTGAGTCACGCCAGAGTCCCGCCAGAGTCCCGCCAGAGTCCCGCCTGAGCCCTCGTCTGAGCCCCACCAAACACCACATCATAACAAGCCGCCACTCGAACCCATCATTGACCTGACCTGTCCCTTCCATCGGCTTAAAGGTGAAGGTTACTACTTGCAGCTCAGCCTCGGACGCAGACCTTCGCCAGCCTCCCACCATTACATAAATCCCCGACCCCTTGCCCACCTCGCCCTCCGCTTACACTCTCTTGATCACGGGAGCTTTCACACCTCCCCTCCACCACCACCACCACCACCGCCACCACCACCAACACTACCACACTATGGACCTGCATACCTCTATTTGGAACACCATCACCTCCACACATCCACTCCATTATCAGCAAGCAGCAATTAATAGTATCAAGACACCTAAAAAAATGTCGAAATCTCTTACTGTATACCTTATAGGGTCTAACAGCTATAAGCTAGCTAACTAACTAGTGGGCTTTTTATAAACTTTTGATGGAAAAAAAGAACGCAAGCGAACTACCCATAAGACCATTCCCCTAACGTCACTTCACAAGCAGACCAACCAGTAAGATAAGATTTTCATCCTATCTAGACATTTTGCAAGTACCAACTACAAGGTTATTGACTATACAAAGCGCCGCCACGTCAGCACGAACTAGGCGGACTCGAACCGCTGACCGAATGCACAGGGACGCTGCACATTGCGAGCTCACGTCTCTACCAACCTTGCCACCCTGACGGCCAGAGACCAACCAGTAAAAAATACCTTTCTGATTAAAGAAATAAACGGCAACGGTACTGAAAGTTTGTGATTTATATTATATTCATCGCTAAAATTACAAGAAAAATAAGATAAACTTTCCTCAGGTGTGTTTAAAAGTAATTAAGGTGTAGTACAGGTGATTAGAAGCTCGAAATGATGTGTTGGGATTTCTGAAGTTCTTTAAAGACAATGGTTACACGTTTGAAGTAGCAGTGTGAGGAGAGACTAGGAGGAGGAGGAGGAGGAGGACAAGGAGGAGGTGTACAAAAAGGTGGTTAAGGAGTTCTCTTAAGGAAACCAAGTCCATTACCATCATCCACCTAAATGACGATTTTAATGGGAAAGTTATAAGGAGTGGGAGAGTTAAAAATGAAGTATGAGAGAGAGAGAGAGAGAGAGAGAGAGAGAGAGAGAGAGAGAGAGAGAGAGAGAGAGAGAGAGAGAGAGAGAGAGAGAGAGAGAGAGAGAGAGAGAGAGAGAGAGAGAGAGAGAGAGAGAGAGGAGAGAGAGGAGAGAGAGAGAGAGAGAGAGAGAGAGAGAGAGAGAGAGAGAGAGAGAGGAGAGAGAGGAGAGAGAGAGAATACATACAAGAGCAGAGACACGGGATGGCAGACAAGCAAACAAACGGATACCCAGATAGGGCAAATAAACACAGACAGAAAGACAGACCAATACATATGAGGAACTGACAAAAACAAACAAACTAACAAACAGAAGGACAGAATGATGAAGCAACCTCGACTAAACTAAGTAATTGTCGATTAAATAAAATCTTCTCGGAGGAATTTAAATTGCCAACGAAGTCAAAAGGGAAGCGTTGTTGAAAATTCCTAAGTGACGGAGCGATTTTTTAACCCACACGGAAATGATCGAAGATACTGACTGGTTCTTCTGAGGCGTCGGCTTAATGCATGGAAGAAAGGAGAGGGCAAGAGAGCACGAGGGAACACAAGGGTAAAAGAGGATGGAATATCTAGAAAAAGAAGACTAGACAGGAGTAAAAGAGGATAGAAAATGCAGAAAAAGGAGACAGTGAAGGAGGAGGAAAAAAAGAAGAAGAAAAATTGAGAACTGAGGCTTGGGTGACAATGATTTGGTTGACGTGGTGGTGGTTATGGAAGTAAAAAATGAAAAATAAAAAAATAAATAAAAAAAGATGATTGGAAGTAAAAAAAAAAAGTGTGAAAAAAGAGGTGTAGAAAGAAAAGAAAAGAAAGACATAGGAAAGAATAGCCTCCCATCAAGCACGTAACTACAAATCATAAAAATAAGAAAACTATAAAGCGGATAACACTAACGAGAATTGTTTCAGATATATTGATACAACGAAGCAATACCGAACAATCTTGAAACCTAAAAAAATATCTCCAGCTATTACAAACGACTCCCTTTCCTTTCTAAGTATCTCTTCCCTAACGCTAAAAGCTACAACGAATAAATGGAAGTTAAGACCCACACTCTCATCGCCTCTTTACACTCCCAACACGTAACCTTAAAAAAATAAGAGTAAGCAAACCAACAGATTTCCAGGTTAGAAAAATAAAAATAAATCACAATTCACCACTCGGGTACAACCTCAAGGCACTGCTATATTAATATTAACATACGAAAGGAATTTAACATTACTGCATGATAAAGAAAAAATATATATTTCCAACCCAACAAGGACTCGCAAATATCTCCACTCGGCCACCAAGACGCCTCAGACTTAACACGGGAAACGCCACAACAAAGGGAACGTTTCGAGCTCGGAGATGCGGATGCTGCAGGCACGGGATGGAGAGAGGAAGGGAAGGAAGGAAGGACGGTAAGGAGGGAAGAAGGGAAGGAAGGAAGGACGGTAAGGAGGGAAGAAGGGAAGGAAGGAAGGACGGTAAGGAGGGAGAGGAAATAGAGGAGGAAGAAGGAAGACACGGGATGGAGAGAGGAAGGGAAGGAAGGAAGGATAGAAGGAGAGGAAATAGAGGAGGAAAAAGGAAATAGACAGACACGGGAGGGGCAGGAGGGTGGAGGGAAGGAAGGGAGGAAGAAGAACAAGGAGCAGGAGGGAGGAAGGGAGAGGAAGGAAGGAGAGGACGGAAGGAGGAATAGAGGAGGAAGGAGGCACAAGACAGACACGAGAAGGGGCAGGAGGGAGAGAAAGGGAAGGAAGGAAAAACGAGGAAGTGGACGCAGGAGGGAGATGAAGGAGAGGTAGTAGAGGAGGAGAAGAAACAAGACAAGCGGGTGTAGCAGGAGGAGGAGAAAAGGAAGGAAGGAACGATGGTAAGGAAGTAGAGGAGGTAGAGAAGGGAGAAGACACAATATAGACAGGGGAGGAGCAGGAGGAGAAGGAAGGGAAGGAAGAAGAGGAATTAGAGGAGGTAGTAGAGGAAGAAGACACAAGACAAGCGGGTGTGGCAGAAATCTGGATGTCCACAGCATAGGAGGGACGTTATGGCCTTGTGGGTGTGTGTGTGGGAGGGGAGAGGAAGGAAGGAAAAAGTCCCTAAATGAAAATGGCACGAGTGAGAGTGAGGGAGAGGGGAGGAGGATGAATTTTCGATGATGGAGTTGATGAGGAATGTGAAGGACGGTCGTTGGAGGCTTTAAAAATAATGCAGGGTGGAGAGGGAAGGACTAGATGGCGGAAAAATCCACATAAGGATAATACAATGATTGTGAGGATAGGAATGGAGTAGGAAGATGAATAGAAGGGAATGTAGGAGATAAGGAATTATTAATAGATTTTTATGTTTAACCCCTTAACGCCCAGATCTATGCTTTGTTATATGAAATGTCTGTTGTCGAGCCATAAAAAATAACGAAAAGTTACGAAAAGTTACGAAAAGAAACTGAATATTCCAAATTAGTTAGTCGCAAGGATATTAAACAGAGTCATATCTATAAAATATTGCTTGTATTAATTAAAATTGTCTAATGGTAGCCAAATTACAATGGAAATTACGTTCTGGGTCTCAAAGGGTTAAATGCGGGTAGTTGTGAGAATTATTAAAACTACAAGTAAGCAAGCGCGGACAAAGCTGTGGGTTGTCATAGAAATATCCCTGAAAATAGGAAGATGAGAAAAGGGAGAAAGATAAAACTAGTCTATTCTACAAACTAATACTACTGGCAACTGCTAGAGAAATTCCTGGTAAATTCACCCAAGTATGAAAAATGTAGCTTTAGAGCCGTTTTTGAGATACATATCAAGTCGATTTATAAACAAATTTCGTTCTTTAATTTTTCTTCATACGTTTTTTTTCCCTTGCAATCTAGAATCAGTTTAGTTATTCTACGATGCAGTCTCACCAGTTTATCAATGTCTTGTTTATAGAGTGGCCGTCAAAGCTGTTCGCTGTTTGCAAGATGCCGGATGGCGTACACGTGAACTGAATAAACCGATGTACTTTTATAACTTTTTTTTTGCTCTTGGCCAGTCCTTTGTGATGTAAAAAAAAATACTTGTGTTTGAAGGATGAGAAAGAGGAAAAGGCGGAGGAGGAGGAGATGGGTGGGAAGGAGAAATATAACTAAACACGATATTCTATAACGATGAAAAGCGCATATAAAGAAAATCAATAAAAACAATAAAGAAAAGAAAGAAAACACGGTAGAGTGGGAACAAGAGGCCGATAAAAATAAAGAAAAACTAATGTTATGGTGGACAGAAAGCGAGAGCGAGAGCGAGAGAGAGAGAGAGAGAGAGAGAGAGAGAGAGAGAGAGAGAGAGAGAGAGAGAGAGAGAGAGAGAGAGAGAGAGAGAGAGAGAGAGAGAGAGAGAGAGAGAGAGAGAGAGAGAGAGAGAGAGAGAGAGAGAGAGAGAGAGAGAGAGAGAGAGAGAGAGAGAGAGAGAGAGAGAGAGACAGAGAGAGAGAAAAAAAAAATAAAAAAGAGAGAGAGAGAACAAAAAGAAACCCAGCCAACACTTCCTTCACGACTCCCAAACTTTATGGACAATCTTCCACCTTGCTCATTACACTCATCACTACCGCGATTACAACGAGGTGCAGAGCCAATGAGGCGCCATCAAGGAAATGAGGCGACGTATTGGCCCGCCCTTCACAATGAGGCTCTTCTTCGACAGCCTCCTACGTATGCCTCACTTTCTTCCCTCCTCCTCCTCCTCCTCCTCCTTCTCCTACCTGGACCTACCACCACCTCCTCCTCCACCTTCCACTCCTCCTCTTCTTCTTCTTCTTCTTCTTCTTCTTCTTCTTCTTCTTCTTCTTCTTCTTCTTCTTCTTCTTCTTCTTTTCTTCTTCTCCCTTCCTCCTCCTCCTCCTTCTCTTCCCACCTCCTCCTCCTCCTCCTTTTCTTCCCTCCTCCTGCTCCTCCTCCTCCTTCTCTTACCTGAACCTACCACCACCTCCTCCTCCTCCACCTTCCACTCCTCCTCTTCTTCTTCTTCTTCTTCTTCTTCTTCTTCTTCTTCTTCTTCTCCTCCTCCTCCTCCTCCTCCTCCTCCTCCTCCTCCTCCTCCTCCTCCTCCTCCTCCTTCTCTTCCCACCTCCTCCTCCTCCTCCTCCTTTTCTTCCCATCCCCTCCTCCTCTTTTTCTTCCCACCTCCTCCTCTCCTCCTCCTCCTCCTAATCTTTGCACCTACCCTTCCATTTTCCTTTGGTCCTTATTATCCTCCCTATTCCCCTTCTTCACCTCTATTTTCTCTTCCTTTACCTCCAATCTCCCCTCCTTTTCCTCCTCCTCCACCTCTTTTCCTCCTATACTTAATCCACTCACGCATCCCCCCACCATTCTTCTCTCTGCTGCGCCTTGCAACTCTTATTTTATTTCGTGTTTTGAGTTCGTTTTGGGTGCAAGGATGAGAACAAGAAGGAGAGGAATCAAACTGCGGATATGGGTCGTGGCATCGGCTTGTTATGCTATTACTACAAAGATAAGAACATAAGAATATAAGAAAATAAGAAAATAAGAACATAAGAAAGAGGGAAGTGAATTGGAATCTCTCTCCCTCACTTTTTTTTCCTCGTGTGTTTGTGTCTGCAGGAAAATTTAGATCACTGACAAATTCTTCAGCATTTTATAATATTAGGATAAAAGAAGCGTGGTTTTTTTAGATTTTTATTATGAGAAAAAAAAAGATGATAACGTCACCAAGATTCTGGTTTAAATTTGTGATATATGTAATGTTGAAATAAATGCAAATATCTGTAGTTATAACGTGAAAAAATTTAAAACTTACTGTAGTGACATAACTCAGCAGAGAGAGAGAGAGAGAGAGAGAGAGAGAGAGAGAGAGAGAGAGAGAGAGAGAGAGAGAGAGAGAGAGAGAGAGAGAGAGAGAGAGAGAGAGAGAGAGAGAGAGAGAGAGAGAGAGAGAGAGAGAGAGAGAGAGAGAAGAGAGAGAAATTCATGGAGGTAGCGAAGGGAAGGAAGCTGGACCCCCAAGGAAGACACACAAAAGCTACACGACAGAAGCTCAGCACATTTTTAAGAGGATCGTGCAAGTCCCGCAGCAGGAGGCGCCGGGACCACAAGGACGTGCTAGCAAGCCGTCGCAACTTTCCTGGTGAGAACTGTAAAGCGTGAGTTGTGCATGTTTATGGCGGGTAGGAGGGGGTCTGGGGAGGTTCCAAGTGGAGGGGGCAGAAGGGGTTAATGTAGGGGAGGTGGGTTGAGTCTTGGTGGGTTGGAGGGGGTCTGGGGAGGTTCCTAGTCGGGGAGAACAGTAGGGGGGTTAATGTTGGGGGAGGTGGGTTAAATCTTGGTGGGTTGGAGGGGGTCTGGGGAGGTTCCTAGTTGGGGGTGCAAGAGGGGGTTAATGTTGGGGGAGGTGGGTTAAAGTGTAGGTGGGTTGGAGTGGGTTAGTTGTTTTCTCTAGAGTTTACAATATCAGGCAATCATGTTTCTTGTTATTTTCCTCTTATTCTCCATCCCTCCCTTTCCCCTTGACCGCATAACGAAGACCTAAATTCTAACCTCAAAACCAGTCTCTGCTACAAACAAACGCCCATTAATCCACCGTCATTAATATCCACGTTTTCTATAAGAGACACGATCCTAATTTGTTTACTTGTCACTCGTCGCCCTTTATGCTCACCAGATGCTCCGATCGTCAAGTCCCAATAGTTTTTCAAGCGCACTTGAGCGGCGTGTCTTGGTGGAATCAAGGCCCGGGGAACTTCGTCACATTGCCTCTGAGTGACTGGTGATCAATGCTTGGAGATCATCATCAAGCCGTGATTGCTTCCTAGGCTTGACGGGTGGGGGGGAAGCGAGCGGACTTTGTATACAGAAGAGGGAGTCAAGCTTGTGTCTTCTATCAGTTTATCCAATTACACTTTTTTGGGTGATTTTTTTTTGGGGGGGTTAGTGGACCCTTCGGACCTTCCTTTTTATTTTATTGTGTCTGTCTCGGTGTCTGAATTTGGTTCTGTCAGCATGTTTTTTTTCCTGTTCGATTTTTCCTCTCTCTTATCTCTACCACATACACTCACCGTATCAAATATACACAAAACATCTCACATGACAGTCTACACTCTCTCTCTCTCTCGCTCTCTTCATCTCTCTCTCTCTCTCTCCGTCCTCTCTCTCTCATCTCTCTCTCTCTCTCTCTCCCTCTCCTCTCTCTCTCTCATCTCTTCTCTTCCTTCTCTCTCTTCTCTCTCTCTCTCTCCTCTCTCTCTCTCTCTCGTTCACATCCTCCGATATTTTCACCCTTCATGTGTACTTTTCCCTCTTTGAAGTACACATATATACGTAGCTACTTTTTTTCTCAACATTTTATCAAAGCCACGTTAAGGCAAGGAGGTAGAGGGAAAGGCAGAGAGGAAAGGTAGAGGGAAAGCTAAGGTAATGTTGAAGGGCAAGAGGAGAAGTAAGAGGGAAGGAGAGTAAGAAGAAGAGTTACGAGGTGGATGAGAAAGCAATGAGTAGTAAGAGGAGGAGTGAAGGAGAGAAAGGTATGTCGATGGACAGGTAAGAAGGAAGAGGAGGAGTAACATGCAAAGGGGAAGAGGAAGAGACAGAGTGTGTGTTGAGAGAGGAAGATTAAAGAGTTAGGAAGGGTAGTCATTGAGGGAAGTGAGGGAGGCGCATGAGAAGTGAGGGGAGGGTGGCTGTGGGTACTGAGGGAAGAACAGCAGGCAGGTAAAGGTGCTTGGTGGTCCTGTGTGGCAAGAAATAAACGTTGAAAAGCTTCCGAAATAAACTTAATCCAGGCAATTGGGTGTAACCTTTCACGCTCATCTCCCTCACACGCACACCAGACGACGTCACCTTTACTTTAGAATTAGATACGCACTTGGAGAGCACACGCAGAGATGTTTAAGTAAATCATATAAATACAAGCTAATCTAAAGTAAGAACGTATCTACATATGACTACTCGTTCTCTTTTTAATTTCCTTTATGATCCTATCTTCACCATTTTAATTACTATTATGTCACAAGAACACCTATAAACAACATCTATAGTGACAATAACATTTATAAACAACATCTATAGTGACAAAACAACTATAAACAACATCTATAGTGACAAAAACACCTATAAACAACATCTATAGTGACAAAAGCATCTACAAACAACATCTATAGTGACAATAACATTTATAAACAACAACTATAGTGACAAAAACATCTACAAACAACATCTATAGTGACAAAAACATCTATAAACAACATCTATAGTGACAACAACAACACATATAAAGGTCCTTCTGTTTTTAATGTATCTCTATCAGTAACTTTTGGTCCCTTTTAATACTTTCAACATCCATCCAGATTAAAGCCATATTGGTGCAGCCTTGAAAACAGGTAGAACGTCCAGCGATTACAGAAAAAAACACATCTGACAACATTGACATCCCATACTTTTCCTGCTGGTGTGTTGACGAGGGGACAGGGAGGAGAGCGAGGGACTGACGAGGACATGAGGGGAAAGAGTGAGGAAATGAAGGACATAGTGAGAGGGATACAGGTTACCAGAGTGAGGGGAAGGAATCAGGGGAGTGTGTGTAGAGGGGAGTGAGGGAAGGCAGGGAATGAGCGTGAGGGAAGTGGAAAGACTGAGTGTGATTAAGACCCGTTGCGTCAGAAATACGAGGCAGAGGACCAGCCAAATATTGATTCTGAAATGAGTGGATATTAGTTGCAGCTCCGCCACCTTCCTCCACCTCCACCTCGTTCACTGGACTGTCATTATAAAGGGACTGGATTACTTTTTGTCCACCCGAGTCTAAAGGCATGAAGAAAAATAGTCGTGGGTGAGAAAAATACTACTAGTGGGTGAGAAAAATACTACTAGTGGGTGAGAAAAATACTACTAGTGGGTGAGAAAAATACTCGTCGGAGAGAAAAATACTACGAGTGGGTGAGAAAAATACTACTAGTGGGTGAGAAAAATACTACTAGTGGGTGAGAAAAATACTACTAGTGGGTGAGAAAAATACTACTAGTGGGTGAGAAAAATACTACTAGTGGGTGAGAAAAAATGCGTGGGTGAGAAAAATACTCGTGAGTGAGAAATATACTCGTGGATGAAAAAAATACTTGTGGGTGAGAAAAGTCCTACTCGTGGATGATGTGTTGCCATGTTGTCCTAACCCACGATCACGACTGCTGGATGAGTGTGAGCGGATGAGAGGGATGAAAAGAGACGAGAAGGTGATGAGGCAGGTGTATAAGTGCTTCCCTGAAAGAGGAAACGTAGCAAGTGTGATGTTAATTTTCTGTCTCTGTCTCTCTGTCTCTCTGTTTCTCTTTCTCACTAAATTTTCGAGTAAAGGTTAATGGTGTCGCTTTCTGTCACCCAAATGTTGTTGCTACTGACATACTCCGTGCTTTTCTATTTTTATCTAATTTATCCAAAGGGCACTCCCGCTGCTGCTAAAACACAAATATTTTAACATCACAACATTTTCTTACTGCCACTCGGTTACAAAATTAAAAGTCCCGCTTCAGCCTCCTCCACATGTTCTTTATTGATCCACTGATGTTCTTCGCGGATCAATACAAGAGTGTCGTGATCCCTCCACCTCAGCCCCCTATGATCCACCCCAACTTCAGCCTTCCATGATCCACCCCTCACCTCAGTCTCCCACGATCCACCCATCCCCAACCTCAGCCTCCCACCATCCACACCCACCCCAACCTCAGCCTTCCACGATCCACCCACCCCCAACCTCAGCCTTCCACAATCCACCCACCCCTAACCTCAGCCTCCCACCATCCACCCACCCCCAACCTCAGCCTCCCACCATCCACCCACCCACCACCAACCTCAGCCTTCCACGATCCACCCCCAACCTCAGCCTCTCACCATCCAACCCCCCACCTCACCCTCCCACCATCCACCCACCCCAACCTCAGCCTTCCACGATCCACCCCCAGCCTCAGCCTCCCACCATCCACCCACCACCAACCTCAGCCTTCCACGATCCACCTCTCCCTTCCACCTTGTAAGGGAAGCTGTATCTCCACAAACTATTCCAACCACTAATCTCCACCTCGCCATCCCCAACACGAATTCCAAATATTCACCCCTGAGCTACTCGTAAGTTCTCCCTTATATCATCCTCTAACTTTCTCCCCCACCACAGGGAAGTTCTTGTACCCCAACATCTCTCCCCCTTTCTAATTTCCACCTGCAAGAGAAGAATATGAAGAGAATAAGATAAAGAGAATACAATGGAGAATAATATAAGTTCTTCTGAGTCCTCAATGTCCAAAACCCACATGATCTTCTGCCGGTGAAGCCGATTCCTCAACCCCAAACCTTGTCTAAAAAACCCAAAACCTAACCCACCTAAAAAAAAAAAAAAAATGGATTCGGACAGAAAATGACAATATGTCCATTGGTGTGGAAATCTACGTCTCCATATATTTTTTTCTTGTGTATTTTTTGCAGCTTGAATATCGGTTCTCCATGTTTAACCTTTTTTTTTTTTTTTTTTTTTTTTTTTTTTTTTTTAGATGTGGTGAACTTGGTCTTAGAAGCGTGAATTTTGCATCACATTCCGCTTCAGTTATTTTAATTATCTCCTCTCAAGTACCTCTCTCTCTCTCTCTCCTCTCTCTCTCTCTCTCCTCTCTCTCTCTCTCTCTCCCTCTCTCTCTCTATCTCTCTCCTTCCTCTCCTCCTCTCTCTCCTCTCTCTCGTGACCCAAAATCTCTCCTCTTCTGCTGAGAGGGCGGGTGACAGTAGTGGTGGTGGGTGGTGGTGTGGTGGTGTGGTGGTGGTGGTGGTGGTAGGGGTGGTGATGGTTGGTGGTGGGTGGTGGTTGAGTGGTGATGCGTGGTGTTTAGAAGCATAGAGAGCGAGGGAAGGTGAGAGAGTAGGGAATGGAGGAAAGGAGGGGGGGGGGGGGGCGGGGGGGGAGGGGGGGGGGGGGGGGGGACGAGGAGAGCAAAGAGGAGAGAGAAAAATAAGAAAGAGGAGAAGAAGATAGAAGGAACTGAGATAAGTGACAAAAATTGGGGTAAATGAGGGAAGTGAAAGAAGCGAAAGGATGAGAGGGGACTGAAAGAGAAAGGAGAAGTAAAAAACAAAAGAGAAATGGGAGGAAACGAAAAAAAACTAACATAAGCGAAACCGAAAGCAAGACATAAGAGTTGTTAGAGCTAAAAATCAGAGACAAAAATAAAGGAAGGAAGGAGGAAAAAGGATTATAGATGGGGAAGGAGGGAAAGAAGGGAGGGGGGAAAAAGGAAAGAGAAGAAAGGAGAGGAGGTTAGAGGAGTAGAAGAGGAGAGGAGAGGGAGGAAAAGAAGGGGGGAAGGGGGGGGAGGGTGAAACGAAGAGGAGCAAAATAAGAAGAGAAAGAGAAAGAAGGAAGAGAGAGGAAAGAGTGAGGAGGAAGGAGAGGAGGAGGAGGAGAGGAGGAGGAGGAGTAGGAGGAGAGAGAGGAGGAGGAGAAAAGGAGGAGGAGCTCGATACCCTTGACACACTTCTCCACTCAATTTTAACTCACATCGTGTCTCTTGCCCACAATTCTCTATCTCTTTTGATCTCTTCTTCTCATGATCTATCTTCTGCTCTTAAAAATTTTGGTCTCTCAGGGGAAATCGTCGTCCTCTCTTCCTCTCTTCTCTCGAAAACTTTTCTATCAATTCGTTACGGAGAAAAAAAAGAGAGGGGGCGGACACGAAGTTGTAGAGAGAGTAGAATGGGGACGTCACAAAAGTCCCTCCAGACATAAGTGAAGGATGGGAAAAAAAAGTAGTGTTCATTTTTACCCTACTTAACAACGGCCTTTCATCCCTTACGACCATTCAAGAAGTAGAAAAAAATTCATTCCTAACTAACCTAACCTTCCCAACTTGCACTTCCTGACATCTTTCTAACTTCTAACACCCAATTTCACCCCTGAACCTCAAATACCAAGAAAAACTTCCTTCTAACTAACCCTAACCTTCCCATACTGCACTTCCTGCACCTACTATACCTACCTAACAATCTCCTTACTCCTAACTACTACTGCTCTATTTCATGCCCTGAACCTCAAATTCCCCTCACCATCCCCCTGAGACTTATAATACGTGCTCCTCATTTCTCTGTTCTTCACCATCACCAATCTCTCCTTATAACCACCACCACCACCACCACCACACCATCCCCTTTCACCCCCCATCCCACCTTTTACCTTCTTCCTGGCTGTATTCTCCTTTGAGTTACGTGTCTTTCACCCCTGGTTCTCCTCTCTCTCTCTCCTCTCTCTCTCCCCCTCTCTCTCTCTTCCTCTCGCTTCTCTCTCTCTCGTCCTCTCTCATCTCCTGTCTCTCTCTCTCTCTCTCCACTGCTCTTTTTTTGCCTCTTCAGCTGTTTCTTTTTCTTTTAGGTTCAGTTTCATGTCCGTTCAGTGTATGATTATTTGATTATTAATTATTTCTTTGTGATTTTTTCCGTTCCTGCTTTCTCATCCCTTTTCTATTTATTTTCTATCATATTCCTGTCCCTTCCCTCTTCTCCCTTCTTGCTCCTCCTCTTCATTCTCCTCGCTCTCCTTTCCGTACACTTCACATCACATTTTTCAGTTACACGCCCACTCTTGTCCTCCTCCTCCTCCTCCTTTCCTCTCCTCCTCCTCCTCCTCCTCCTCCTCCTCCTCCTCTCTTCTTTCTTCTCCTTCACTGCATCGTTTTCATTTTCACCCTCCTACACCTCTTCTTTCTTACGACTTTCAATCCTCTTCACCTCTTTCCTTTTCTTTTCGTTCCTTCCTTTCTTCTCTAAGCAGATGCTGAAGATGCAGAAACCAACATCTACATAAATGCTGCCAAATCCACACACACACTCACACACACACACACACAACACACACAACACACACACACACACACACACACACACACACACACAACACACACAACACACACACACACACACACACACAACGTTCTTACGAGAGTCAGAAATTGCTTTTATCCGATATAGCTTTAGGTGAAAAACAAATAAGACTTTGAAGAGAGGAAGAAGAGGTTTCTGGGACGTATTCTCTCTTGATAGATACGTAAAAACTAGATAGAATAACATTAGGGACTCTGTGGTGCAATATCAAAACATCAACCTCGCGATCAACCTCATCAACTTTACGTTTACTTAGAAACCCCTTTGACCTAAGATACCCTTTGAATTGACCCTTTATTTGACTATTCATTATCGAAGGGATGTAAGAGTTATGGGGCAAAGCAGCGAGTAAAAAAAGCCTAGATAATTCACCTCCCAAGCCTAAATATGTGTCGCTCAAGCCAGGTAATACGAGTACACACATATAGGTGAATCCTTAGTGGCTTTCCTTACCTAGCGCGGTTAAACTTTTTTTTTTTTTAGAACATAATAACATAAGAAAATAAGGAAGCTACAAGAGGCCATGAGACCTTAGTGAATCCTTAGTGGCTTTCCTTACCTAGTGCGTTCCAATTTTTTTTTTTTTAGAATATAAGAACATAAGAAAATAAGGAAGCTACAAGAGGCCATGAGACCTTAGTGACTCGTTAGTGGCTTTCCTTACCTAGCGCGTTCTAACTTTTTTTTTTTTTTTTTTTTTAGAACATAAGAACATAAGAAAATAAGGAAGCTACAAGAGGCCGCGAGACCTACACGAGGTAGTTCCTATTACTTAACACTACCTACATCCACCTTTCATTCCCATCCATGAATTTATCTAGCCTCCTTTTCAAGCTCCCAAATGACAAAGCACTAACTAGTTACCTGTCTATTGAGTCCATTCCAATCATTTATCACCCTATCTGTGAACAAGTTTTTCCTTATTTCTTTTTATACATCACAAATCCTCCACTAACTAAGTCCTCCACTCACACTTGTATCATCCACTTCCTCATACTAACTACACACTGCAGGATAAGCCAAGCCTCTGTACTGGCTCACGGAGGGAGAAGGTAATAGAGATAAGACACCATCTATTGCCCGATGAGAGGATACACCCGAGGACTAAATAGTGGTGGCCCGGGGTGCAGCCTTCACTTATCTGTAATCCGGTACACTCCATTTAGCCGCCCAAAGCCATAACCCTCCCAAACCCGCCATAACCCGCCATAACCCGCCCAAACCCGCCATAACCCGCCCAAACCCGCCATAACTCTTGATGGATAACACTGCTTGCACCTATTGAAATATACAAGAATGACGCCTTAGGGTAAAAAGGGGCAATAAAACGGGGGGGAAATAATAGTTCATTACAATAAAAAATTTCCTAACGTTTTGTGTCGATGTAAAAGTAGAAGAAATAATTCGTACATATAAAGTATAGACGAGAGAAGGAAGATGAAAGAAGAATAGGAATAGCAAGAAAAAAGTAGAAGGAAGAAAGCAATGAAATAAACATCAACGCAAGACAGAAAACAATAGAAAAATGGATATAACAAGAATAAAAGGAAAACAAGTAATACAAAATGACATGGCAGGACAGGCAACAACAAAAAATACAATAAGACCAAAGCAAACATGAACTAGACTAGGGAAAGAAGGTGAAATAAAATGGGCAGCTAAAATAAGAAGATTGTAAACTGTAATATGGATTTATCTAAAGTTTGAGTCGTTGGTGTTGTGAAAGGTGAAAAAAGATGCATATGTATAAAAAAAAAAAAAATTAAAATAAATGGGGAAAAAATCAGGGAAAAAATAGCAGTTAAGAGAATGGGAAAAAAGTTAACGTTATCAAAAAAGACTAAAAATAAAAAATAAAAATTAAATGGATATATAAAAAAACAGAAAAAATACAGAAAAAGACAGGCAACAATAAAATGCAATAAGACCAAAGTAAACTTGAACTAGACACCCGAAAGATATGTGTACATGGGAGGAGGAGAGAAAAAAATTGAGGAGCAAGAACACACGTACAGAACCGGAAAAAACACATAAGGCAATAAGAAGCAGCAACAGTGAGCATTTTCTTTCCACCAAGTGTCACGAAGAGTAATTAAACGACTGGCAAAGTTACGCAACAAAGGAGCAAAGAGAGGCGTGGGAAGAATTGCCTCGCCCCCAACCTGCCGAAGAGCACGCCTTCCACGCACCCCCAACACACCCCAACTATCCTTACCCATACTTGTCCCGTCCCTACCATGCCCCTCCCCCTATTTTCCCTCAACCCCAACATCTTCCCGCTACCCCTACCCTTACTTGTCCCGTCCCTACCTTACCTCTCCCCCTATTTTCCCTCCAACCCCAACACACCCCACAACCCTTACCCTTACTTGTCACGCCTCTACCATGCCCCTCCACCCCCAACACCACCCCACTACCCTTACCCTTACTTGTCACGCCTCTACCATGCCCCTCCACCCCCAACACGCCCCCACTACCCTTACCCTTACTTGTCACGCCTCTACCATGCCCCTCCCTCCACCCCCAACACACCCCACAACCTTACCCTTACTTGTCACGCCTCTACCATGCCCCTCCACCCCCAACACCCCCCCACTACCCTTACCCTTACTCTTTCTTGTCACGCCCCTTTTTTTTTCTTTTCTTTTTATATATTTTTTTGATACATTAGTCTTTTTTTGATAACTATTTAAATTTTTTGGTTTCGATTTTCTTTTTTCCTGGTATTTTTCATATATTTTCAGAGCATTTTTCTTTTAAACCCTATGCATGTTATTCTTATGGCTTACAACATCAACGTTACCACGCACCGCCACCTTATTTTCCCTAACACAACCTCGCCTCCACCACCATCACCAACGACCTACCACGTAAATATCCTTCAGTGGTGATTATTTATTAAATAATATAATCTGTTCAATTTACCAAACTTTATGAGGTATTAATGAACACCTTAAACCGATTCCCTGATCAAAATAGATGCACAAATTGAATACATGAGAAAAGCTTTATGAATATGCATGACTTTTAACCCCTTGAGGCCCAGAACGAAATTTCCATAGTAATTTGACTTTCATTAAACGATTTTTAGTGACTATAAGCAATATTTCATAGATATGACCTGTTTAGTATCCTTGTCGACTAACTAATTTGGTATATTTAGTTACTTTTCGTAATTTTAAGGCTAACAGCATACATTTTTTTTATAGCAAAGGAAAAATCTGGGCGAGAAGGGGTTAAATAAAAAAAATCCCGGAAAACAAAGAGTGAGGCTTCAACACATACGCGCCCAATAGGATACAAAAGGAAATAGATGCGAAAGAACGCCAACAGGACCATTGGGAGGGCTTAAGCAAGGGCGTCAATGGTCCAGCGTGCGAGGCCCCGAAGGTAAGTGGTAAGCCCCTTAGCGGCCAGAATCTGTTTAATAAGAGGTTATTTTCCAGCAGTTCTTTGTGGCATCGAGAAAGAAGGAGTTCAGGAGTATATAATTTGTTTCCTGAACGTCAAGTAAGAGGATTGGAAGGCTTGCTATGATCCTCTCCTGCCCACAGTTCGCGGTA
>JACEEZ010003550.1:802073-809573 GCA_016584305.1 Chionoecetes opilio | reverse complement strand
AGGAGGAGGAGGACGAAGTAGAAGACGAGAGTGAGGAGGAGGAAGTGGAGCAGGATGAAAAAATACGACAATAGCGGCGGCAAATACGAGGAAACAGAGTTCACGGAAGGAGAAAAAATGGAGAACGAGGATGAAAGTAGGAGAGGGAGGGGAATGGGGGAGGGGAATGAGGGAGGGGAATGGGGGAGGGAGGTAGGGAGGGGAATGGGGGAGGGGAGATAGGGAAAGGCACAGGCAGCAGGGACGAGGTAACGGAGGGGCGAGACTTGGCAACACAGGCAGGTCAGGCAGCGTGCCAAGACCTAAGCGCTAGATCCCTCTGTCATGCTTAATTTTAGACACTTAATTTGATATTGATATAAACACTGCTCACAGGTGACTGGACGCACCCTCGCACACCCTCGCACACCCTCGACACACCTGCAGGAAAACACCAACATTGATGGACTCGCGGTGGCTTCCTGCTTCACCGCCTCCTCCTGGTCTTCTTCTTCTTCCTCTTCCTTCTCCCCCCTCCTCCTCCTCCTCCTCCTCCTCCTCCTCCTCCTCCTCCCACTGCTTAGCTGGACTGTTGCTCTGGACTGTCTATTCGTCTCTGTCTGTCTCTTTCTCCTATCGTTTTCTCCACGTCTCCTTTATTCTCTCCTTCACTTGTTGTTCTCTTCAGCAGGTGTCTTTTTCTCGTCCGTCTGTGTGTGTGTGTGTGTGTGTGTGTGTGTGTGTGTGTGTGTGTGTGTGTGTGTGTGTGTGTGTGTGTGTGTGTGTGTGTGTGTGTGTGTGTGTGTGTGTGTGTGTGTGTGTGTGTGTGTGTGTGTGTGTGTGTGTGTGTGTGTGTGTGTGTGTGTGTGTGTTGTGTGTGTGTGTGTGTGTGTGTGTGTGTGTGTGTGTGTGTGTGTGTGTGTGTGTGTGTGTGTGTGTGTGCGCGTGCGAGGTCTCGTCTTGAGGTGAGGAAATTACTCTTAATGAAATTCTTGACACACTTCAACCGCTTGTAACATTGAGGAAGCAGCTCTTGGCGTGACCTTGGCAGTGGTTGGCTCTGACGATGCATCCCAAGAAGGGGAGAGAATACATTATTGTCACCGAGAACACCGACGCGGCAGACAAAGCGATCAATGCATCATGCAGTAAAAGGGTCGACGGAAGACTATAATTCACGGTACAAAGAGGCAACGGAGGATACGTAATTGGGACGAAGAAGCGAGACACTGAACCGTAAGTGCAATGGTATGTATTGCGCCGCCCATCACCTCTACACTTCCCTGCTTTGAGCGTGTGGGAAACATTCTCTGGTGAGGAAAAGCCTTTCTCTCTGAATGTCTGTCTGTGTTTTCTCATTCTCTCTCTCTCTCTCTCTCTCTCTCTCTCTCTCTCTCTCTCTCTCTCTCTCTCTCTCTCTCTCTCTCTCTCTCTCTCTCTCTCTCTGTGTATATCTCTCTCACTCTGTCCCTCTCTCTCCTCTCTCTCTATATATATATATATATCTGTCTCTCTCTATATCTATCTATCTATCTATCTATCTATCTATCTATCTATCTATCTATCTATCTATCTATCTTCTCTCTCTCTCTCTCTCTCTCTCTCTCTTCTCTCTCTCTCTCTCTCTCTCTCTCTCTCTCTCCTCTCTCTCTCTCTCTCTCTCCTCTCTCTCTCTCTCTCTCTCTCTCTCTCTCTCTCTCTCTCCTTCTTACTTCACGTTGCTTTCTGCTGTTCCACACTCAGTCACGTTTTAAGTTCCTGCGTGCGAGTGCTGCTGGTTTAAGGGACTGACTCCTACCAAAACAAACTCTCTCTGCACAGGAACCCGACAATGCCTCAACAAACCTTCCTTCCATTCTCCGCACTGTCACACGGGCGGCAGAAATCCTCATTACACACATGGTAAAGGAGACACACACACGCCAACGAGAAAACCACAAACCACAACAAACCTTTTCTCGGGGGAAATGGAAATACTCTACACGCCATTCTTATATCACAATCATGAACACTAACTATGAAACGTAAAGCCCCATAGAGGAGAGTAAGGAACATGCACTTAACAAATAAACAGCGGAGGTTCTGTCTTTCCCCTTGTAGGAACACGGGAAGATGTGGAAAATCAGTCACTTGAGCGCCAACTCTAAGCACTACACACCGCGCCACACCACGCCACAACACGAAATGGACACGATTTAATGGCTTGAAAACACACCGCCACCCGCTAACGACCGACAGATAAATCCAATTGAATAATGGCCAAACTTCAGCCTCTTTGATATCATGTGCCTTTTGAAAGTTACCAAGACGCTGCACACATCAGGAATATAAACTCACGCAACTTTCAAGCTGTAATTACCACACGGATTAAACTTCCATGCCTCCTCACTCCCTTAAGCCCTGGCAATAAGGGGAGAGAGAGAGAGAGAGGGAGTGTGAAAAAACGAGAGAAAAAAAGTTCCAAGGCCAAAATTGCCGATTTTTTTCTCACCTCTCCTTTTATGTCCATCAATATCATATCAATTTTCAGATCTCTATTTTTTACGTTTTTTTTACAATTAACAGTAAATATACACATATAAAAGAGAAAATAAACAAAGAAATCCTAGTGTTATGTTATGTATAGATGAATGATAATATTATTCGACATTATAAATACCGAAGAAAAAAAAATCGAGAAAAAAAGGATGGAGGAGGAGGAAAAAAGATGAGATGATACAATGAAAGTGAAGGGAAATAAAGAAAAATAAATAAATATTATATAATAAAGGGAAATATTATCGGGAAATAAAGAGACTAGTACAGCATTACATACATAGACAGAAAAAAACAGGAAAAACAGAAAGATCCAAGAAAAGTATGAATTCACAAAAACAAAGAGAAAGAGAGAGAGAGAGAGAGAGAGAGAGAGAGAGAGAGAGAGAGAGAGAGAGAGAGAGAGAGAGAGAGAGAGAAGAGAGGAGAAGAGAGAGAGAGAGGAGAGAGAGAAGAGAGAGAAGAGAGAGAGAGAGAGAGAGAGAGAGAGAGAGAGAAGAGAGAGAGAGGGGAGAGAGAGAGAGAGAACCACTGCAATCCAAGAATACATAGCAAAGGAGCAGCGCTGAGTGACGGTGAAAGTCTTGTATTCTCCCCAAAAATAAGGTAGATTTGTAGGATGTCGAGACTGCTTAGCTTCCTGCCGTCCGCACAGGCAATGGAACCGACCTGAGCGGTGGAGGAAAAGGAGGAAAAAGGCAGGAGGAAAGAGACAGAGGGAGAGAAAGTTGCGTGAGAAGGAATACTAAGAGACAGGAAGAGAGGAAACAGGTGAGGAAAAGTTGGTTGGAAGCAAAAAAGAAATACAAAGAGAGAGAAAGATGTAAGTGACACAGATAAAAGAGAGATGACAGAAAGGATGGAAAAGACACAGATGGGAAGTGAGGAGAAAGACAACGGCTGCGTAAGATAGGAAGGATAAAGAGTGGGAAAGCGAAGGAAAGGATGATAAGTGATGTCTATTTTTGGGATGTGATGAAGGAAGAAAGAAAGAAAGAAGCTACAAAGATGGAACAACAAACGAGGTTGAGAGGACGTGACAATGAGAGAGAGAGAGAGAGAGAGAGAGAGAGAGAGAGAGAGAGAGAGAGAGAGAGAGAGAGAGAGAGAGAGAGAGAGAGAGAGAGAGAGAGAGAGAGAGAGAGAGAGAGAGAGAGAGAGAATACCTACCTTTTACCCATACAAGTGGAATTGAGACTTATCATTACCAAATTGAGAAGTTACGCATGTACAATTATTTGTACATATTAATGTAGGGTACAACCCTGTTTCCTTGACCGCGGGCATATATTCGTAGGTCGCGTGCGGCGTGATCTCTGGCTCGGTCTTTCCGAGGTCACCAGACAAACAAGTTTATTCTCTGGGTTGCCAGCCCGGCCCTGCAATTATTACGGCTGTCGTAGCAAAGACTAAAACCACTAACACGTCTCCAACGTGCTGCCCAAGGACAATCCCTGACTGATATTTGCAAATATCTCCTTACGGATAACCATTTGGACAATATTTTGATGCAATACCCAAAATTTGGAGGATGCTAAACCTTAAAGCATACAACATATAGTTATGTTTTTCATTGTGAAATGATAGCTTTTGTCTAGTTCTGTTATTAATGTTTTGTTTCGGGTGACGCATTATCTTTTCCTTTGTCTGCCACGTTTTTTTCCTATCAAAGCAGCGTGCCCTGCGAGACACGAGTGCCCCTGTCTATAGTTCCTGGCCTCCTGGCTGTGTTACTAGGATTGTCACCCCTTGGATGTAGTAAATTTGTCAAAACACATCAACCCCAACATTTCCACTCCAACCTGACCCTCACCATTACATTATGCACCCCACCACAAAAACCTGCACACTACCATCCCCTCCTCATCTATAAACAAACACCTCTTCCCCACTACCATCCGCCACACACACACACACACACACCGCACACACACACACACACACACACACACCACACACACACACACACACACACACACCTCATACTCTTCCTCTTCTCCACCATCACAAATTTCTCAAGCCTCTCCGCTAACACCTCCTTCTATTCTTTTCTCTCCTCTTCCTCCTCCTGGCTTCCCACTCCTCTTCCAAGTTCTCCACCACTTCCTCCTCCTTCAGCATCTCATCCATTTCTTCAGCCAACCAACACCTGCAGTAGGTTTTTCCCTGATGAGGGCACAATAAATTTCTCAAAGAGGCCGCCATGAGCGTATAATATTTCCTTCCTTAATCATCGCGGTACCAGATGCTCACCTGCTCTCGAGGAATACCAGGAATAAATATAATTCTCCTCAGAGACATGTTATCACCTCTACGAAGAAAAGTAAAAAGAGAAATAAGAAAAATATGAAGATACAGTTTCAGGAACCATATCTACGTAACTTGTATATAAAAAAAATCATAATGGTTTGTAAAATGGCCGTTCAAGGGGTTTTAAGTCTATTATTTCCAATATTCGTTTTTCCAGGTAAGGAAGTTTTCTTATGGCAATCTGAAAGAAGCTTTGGTAATAATTATGTTCGGATCTATATTACATTTTGTATTATGGGGGGATGATGACAGAGAGAGAGAGAGAGAGAGAGAGAGAGAGAGAGAGAGAGAGAGAGAGAGAGAGAGAGAGAGAGAGAGAGAGAGAGAGAGAGAGAGAGAGAGAGAGAGAGAGAGAGAGAGAGAGAGAGAGAGAGAGAGAGAGAGAGAGAGAGAGAGAGAGAGAGAGAGAGAGAGAGAGAGAGTAAAATAGTAAAAAGAAGGGAGGGAAAATGGAAAAGAATAAGAAAATGAGTAAGAAAATTAGAGAAGAAGGGAATTAGAATAAGAAACAAAAAATAATATAAGCCATTGAAGGAAGGAAGGAAGACAAGGAAGGAGAAGGGAAGGAGGAGTATCTGGTCTGTGGTTCTTGTATGATAATTGTAACTCAACTTTAGAGCGATCCAACCCCTTTCCCAGAAGACCAAAGGGGGATCGTGGCACCACACCAAGACTTGCCTCCCTTCCCTTACCTCCCTTTAGCCCGACGTTCATGCCCCGACGACCCAACAACAGCGTCATGAGGATCCCGACCACCGCTGGGAGATCATCGGATGCTACACTCTTAGAAAAGAAGGGTAGGAAAAGGGTAGAAAAAGGGTATTTGTAGTGATGAAATACTGCTACCCTTTTTCTACCCTTACAAATCTACCCTTTTGGATCGACGCAAATATACACTTTTCCAACCCTCTCGTCTAAAAAGGGTAGAAAAAGGGTATTTGTAGAGATGAAATACTGCTACCCTTTTTCTACCCTTACAAATCTACCCTTTTGGATCGACGCAAATATACACTTTTCCAACCCTCTCGTCTAAAAAGGGTAGATGAAGGGTAGTTAAAGGGTATAATCGGCAGCATCTACCCTCCAGCCTGGACATAGGGTTTAAAAAGGGTAGTGATGGTGCGATGTAACAATTCTACCCTTAATATACCCCTGATTTCTGAGAGTGTACTCGATCTCACCTATTCCCACGCCTCATCTTTTTTCTTTTCTTTGAACATGGAAAGGAAGTAGTTTGAGTGAAGAATGGAAAATAAATGAATCCCTTCACGCCTAGATATTTCCATTAATATATAAAATCGTCTGTTGTTAGCCATAAAATTACGAAAAGTGACTGAATATACCAAATTAGTTAGTTGACAAGGATACTAAACAGGTCATATCTATAAAATATTGCTTATATTCACTAAAAACCGTCTAATGGTACCCAAATTACCATGGAAATTACGTTCTGGGCCTCAAGGGGTTAAGAGGGTAGAATTATAAGGGTGAAATTATGGCATAGAAAACCGGCATAATAATGAATTACAGAGAAAAAATGGTTTCAAAAGTTTTCCATACAAAATAAGTAGATGTTTTATTTTCTTCAGAAATTCGGTTACATTTAGTTGTCAATGTCCTTCAACTTTCAACTATATGATCGTACTTTTATATGCTAATTCAACCCAATTCAACATAACATAACATAACATAACATAAACTTAACATAAAATATCTTATTTAATTTATTTTAACAGGCCATTCTGTAATTCCACTGTTCATATTTTCCTGAACAAAATATTGAAAAAATAAATTCATTGATCCAGTACTACAAACATATAAACACATCATATCATTACTCAACAATACTAATACTGTCCTTTAATAAATATTAGGCATCGTAAATATGGCATTAAAGCTGGTAGTATCGTCCCTCTCCTGTCCATTATTTACCACCATCATTAACGCAGCGGTATACTAAACAGCGGTTCGAGGTAAACAGCGGTTCGAGGTAAACAGCGGTTCGAGCTAAATAGCGGTTCAGGTGTGTATTAATCGACCGTGGAATCCAAGCCTCACCGCCATTACTACCAATACAGAGACTATTACTAATGAACTGACCACATTAATCGAAACACTCACTCTTATTAATCTTACATGTACTTTACTACTTCCTAAACGCCTCTACACAACGCTTTCACCCTCACCCCTCACCACACACCCTATTATCACCCTTACACCCTAATATATACAGGCTAAATCGTCCCACGTTCACCTAACACCCCCACCATACACCCTATTATCACCCTAACACCCTAACACATGCAAGATAAATCGTCACACCTTTCTCCCTCACACCCCCACAATAAACCCTATTACCCTTACACCCTTATACATGCAAGGTAAATTGTCACACCTCACCCTATCACCGTAAACTCTCACCCTATGTAAGCTAAATCGTCACACCTTCACCCTATCACCCTAAACTCTCACCCTATGCAAGCTAAATCGTCGCACCTTCACCCTATCACCCTCAACGCTCACCCTATGTAAGCTAAATCGTCACACCTTCACCCTATCACCCTAAACTCTCACCCTATGCTAGCTAAATGGTCGCACCTTCACCCTATCACCATCAACTCTCACCCTATGCAAGCTAAATCGTCACGCCTTCACCCTATCACCCTCAACTCTCAC
>JACEEZ010003550.1:779573-787073 GCA_016584305.1 Chionoecetes opilio | reverse complement strand
GGAGGAGGAGGAGGAGGGTAAAGGAGGTAAGAAGAGGAAGACAAGGAGAAGGATAAAGGAGGAGAGGATGAAAGATGATGAAAACAATGATACAGAGAAGGAGGGTGAGACAAAGGAGGTAAGAAGAAGAGGAGGAGGAGGACGTGTGGAGTGGAGTGGGAGTATAATGACAGAGGCAGAGGCGGTAGGGACGGGGATCACTCCAGGTCACAGATTATCACCTCAGTTTAGCCTAATGACCACCACTCCACAGGGGTCGACGCTCCCGACCCCTCTACACCACTGCGGCCAAAGACTGCAACGCCCATCCATTACTTTCTTTTACTCAATACTTTTCTCCTTTTTTTCCCATCCAATTAATTTTACTTCACTTTCATAGTCCGCGTCCAATTAGGTTCCGGCGGCCCGTCATCATTGCAGAGCCCCGAGAATCAACTAAATCCTGGGGTCTTCAGACAACGCATAGACAAGTACGTCTCGAGGTGACTAGAAAGGGAGGCCGCCGTGACCTTCGAAGCAGCCAAAGGAAACAGTCAAAGTTAACAGTCTATAGAATTGTCCCCTCAGTCCTCACTCCGCCATGGTTTCGCCGACACACACACACACACACACACACACACACACACACACATACACAACAAAAAGCTTCGTGGGCCACTATGTCACTCAACGTTGGGGTGACTGAGGTGACGGGGAGAGCGACGAGGAGGAAGGTAGGTGTGTGAGTCATTATGAGCAGCGTGTTGGGTGCCTTGGACGGAGTGAATGGCGGTGTTGATGAGCAGAGATGGAGTAGCAGAGGGGAGTAGTTGGAGGAGTGGAAGAGCTGGAGTAGCAGGGAGGGGGCGTGGTGTGTAAAGAGGCAGGTGGTAGAGGATGTACAGTGAGGCAGGCAAGGTAGAGAACTAAAAGGAGTCCTGAAAACAACTTGAGTAGAGAGACTTGACTTGAGCTTGAGCACTGGTCTGGCTCCATTTTATAATTATTTGCGGTTATGAAATTGCGCTATTAATTTTCGTGCTTTAAATTTAGATACATGTGACTGAGTACAAATAGCTCTGTCCAAACCATAAATACTTCAGAAAATAACAGCCCAAATAAAAGAAGTCTCTGTTTTGCTATTCTGAGACAAACAAGTATACAATGCAACTCAAAATTGGTGTAAAATGCAGTGCCTCTTGAAGTAGAGAAGAACTGCACGTGTGACAAAACACCAGCGGCTCATCCCGTCCCTTAAGAGCACCTGAGAGACGCCACCTTTCCCCAACGACACAAACCAATTGCAAAGTTCTAAAACACACCATTCTTCTGCGTCTTAAGCCAGTCGCTGAGTCACAAAACACAGCGTTCCACCCTCGACCATCATGCCGCGTCTTGAGGTACCCGAGTGCCCCCGACCCTCGCCTGGACCCCGACACTCCACAAGGGCCAGGCAGCAGTGAGGCGGGTCCGGAGGGGAGGCCACAAGGGCACGCCAGGACCTAATGGGTGGCTGGTTTTCACGTCAGTTGTGGAGGAGAGTTTGCCAGTGACGCAAACGGACGCGAGACGACTGCTCCATATTTTTTCCGACCCTTCAAGTCCGAGTCTCCGAGCGAGTCCAAAGTCGGCAGGAACAACACGACTCGTCCCTGCTCTCTATACTGGGTGGAAAAATCGCCTATGCCACAGCCAGCAGCCACGAGAGGACACGAGAAAAAGAGAATAAGAACATAAAATAGATAAAAATGGAGATAGGAAGCTTGAAGTTGGAATGGGTAATGAGGTCTTATGCGAGAAGAATATTAAGGTAATAGGTATTCGAAGCCTAACACCCGACTTCTTTTCATCCAATAGAAAGACTAACCAGAACCAATATTACACAAGGACACGGCTGCTGCTCAGAATAACACGCCTGCTGCTCAGAATATCCGCAGCGGTATAAAAAATCGCGTCGAGAGCCATGATGAGACGCTTCAACCAACGATAGGAAGGAAGGAAGCACTGCGGACAAGATTGCAATTCGAACCTAAACTTTCCCCGACTCTTAACTCGCCCTAAAGTTGAATCTGTGTGTGACTTGATGCGATTCTAATTGAAAAGGAAAAAAAATAACAAGATCAGACTCAAAGAGGATTCGTGCATATAATTTCCACATACAAGAAGCTTCAATTTTCACTTGAGAGAGAGAGAGAGAGAGAGAGAGAGAGAGAGAGAGAGAGAGAGAGAGAGAGAGAGAGAGAGAGAGAGAGAGAGAGAGAGAGAGAGAGAGAGAGAGAGAGAGAGAGAGAGAGAGAGAGAGAGAGAGAGAGAGAGAGAATACAACACAATGATAAAAAGTAGTACAAAAACCTAAGGAAAATCACACACACACACACATACACACACACACGCACACACAAAGGGATGCTATTGAAGGCTAGCACTATATCGTAACTCTAAAGTAAGAGGGAAAAAAATAGGTGCTAAAAAACGAGAAGCTGGGCGACGATAGGAAAGGACTCGTATAACTCGTATTGTAGAAAGCTGAGGAGGAGGAGGGGGAGGAGGAGGGGGTGGGTGGAGGAGGGAGAGGGAAGTTTGGGGGAGGGGTAAGGAGTGCGGTGGACAGGAAAGATGTTGGGTGGGGAGAGAGAGGATGAGGGAGAAGGGAGGGAATGACTGGAGAGAAATCAAGGGTACGAGAGAGAGAGAGAGAGAGAGAGAGAGAGAGAGAGAGAGAGAGAGAGAGAGAGAGAGAGAGAGAGAGAGAGAGAGAGAGAGAGAGAGAGAGAGAGAGAGAGAGAGAGAGAGAGAGAGAGAGAGAGAGAGAGAGAGAGAGAGAGAGTCTACATATATTCATTTATGTACATATATTTTCTCTCATCTATCAATACACCTCCTTTTAATCCTCTCTCTCCTCATATTTTCTTATTTCACTTCTTTTTCCTTACATTGGCTACACCTCTTCTGTTCCTTATTTCACTAACGTCTATCCTTCTCTATGCTTACTCTATACCCTTTCTAGTTTGTCTAAATTTTCCTCATCTCCATTTCTTGATTTCCCTCATGTGTCTTGATCTCTATGTTTACTTGGACCCTTTTCTACTTTGCTTCATCCTTCCCTTTTCCCAATTTCGTCCCTATTTCCGTATTTTTCTTATGTCTATCCTTCTCTATACTTACTCTGTACCCTTTTCTACTTTGCTTCATCCTTCTCTTTCCCCAATTTTGTCACGTCCTTTCCCATTCCTTTACGTCCTGCCCTTTATCTTGCGGTATATTCTGCCCTTTTTCTATCCCTAATCTTGCCCAATACCGTTCGTTCCCACACTGCTTCTATCCAATACGTTTCTCTGCTCCGTTCCGCCTTTTTCTTTCTTTCTCTCTTTCCTCAATCTTGCCTCATCTTGTCCTTCCCTTTTTTCCTCCATCATATTTTATTCTTCTGGTTCTTTCCGTTCTTTTCCTTTTCTTGTTTCCACCAAATCTTATGAATATTCTTTTTGTTTTTAGTCTTTTTTCACATTACACCCTCACTCCTATTTTTCTCCTTCCTTTTTCCCTCCTTGTTTATCGCTATAGACTATCAACCTCACATCCTCCCCCAATATTTTCTCTTCTTAGCTGCCCCCTCCACCTTCCTCCCTAATATTACAGCCCCGCGCCCCCCAATCAGCGCCCGACGCCCTCCAACACATCGAGGGTGTGGGTGTTCTGCTAGTAACAGGTCCATAAAGACGTTCCAAGGTGTCATGATGGGAAAGTTACACCGATAGAGGATGTGATAAGAGTCTTTGAGGGATGTAACTGACCTTACCGGGGGGGGGAGAGAGAGAGAGAGAGAGAGAGAGAGAGAGAGAGAGAGAGAGAGAGAGAGAGAGAGAGAGAGAGAGAGAGAGAGAGAGAGAGAGAGAGAGAGAAGAGAGAGAGAGAGAGAGAGAGAGAGAGAGAGAGAGAGAGAGAGAGAGAGAGAGAGAGAGAGAGAGAGAGAGAGAGAGAGAGAGAGTGTGTTCAAGGGAGACATTTTTTCTCTTTGTTTACGTGTGAGGCTCGTGAGAATGAGAATAGGTAAAAGGAAAAAAAACTGAAAGATATGAAACTGACAAAGCCTTCAGAAAATATAGGAACAAACAGACACACATATGAACAGACAAACAAACAGACAAACATACGAATAGAAAAACGAGGTACCTAAGGTCGTTAATTCACCCCAAAGAACATTCACGGACGCTCTTAATGGACGCGGAAGCACTTTGAACATCCGATGGCTTCTGTCACTTCTCAGACGCCAAACACCGCAGTCTTTCCTCTAGTTTTTCCCCCCAGGATCGATGTATGGCGGGAACACCTTAGGAAGCAATAGGACAGCCGGTGAGGTAAGATATTGCTAATGGCCAAATGGAATTACCGAGTGGAAAGTTGGTGGCGCCGAAAACATGGTCTTTGCCGCTTAACCTTTTCACACCCAGATCTTTCCTTGGCTACATAAAATCGCCTACCGTTAGTCATAAAATTACGAAAACTGACTTAATATACCAATTTATCTAGTGGACTAGGACACTAAACAGGTCATATCTATAAAACATTGCTAATATTAATTAAAATCATCTAAGGGTAACCAAATTACAATGGAAATTACGTTCTGGGACTCAGGAGGTTAATGCTCACTGATCCCAACCTGTCCAAGAAATTGATAGGCAAAGGCATAGATAGATTTTTCAGGTTTACAAGTTTACAAGTTTATTAAAGAAAAGAGGGGGGAGATTACATAGAAGGGGGGTACAAGAATATGGCAAGAAAAGAAGGTACAAGAATAAAAAAAAGAACACAGAAACACAAAGAACAAGAACAAGGATGAAAAGCTGCCGGGCGATCCACACAAGTCCCGTGGAAGTATAGAGTATAATGAAGAGGAGGTGGAGAGTTGAGAGGACGGAGTTGACATAACATGCAAAGGATGAGGAGTGGAAGAGATAAGATAAGATTTTCATCCTATCTAGACACTTTGTTTGCAAGTACCAACTACAAGGTTATTGACTATACAAAGCGCCGCCACGTCAGCACGAACTAGGCGGACTCGAACCGCTGACCGAATGCGCAGGGACGCTACACATTGCAAGCTCACGTCTCTACCAACCTTGCCACCCTGACGGGCTGATGAGGAGTGGAAGCCATGGAGGACCGAGGTTTGTATTTAAGTAGAAAAGGATTGAAACATAAAGCAAGAACGTACGAAAAATAAAGTCAAAATCGAAAATAAAAACCAGAAAGAAATACAGAGGAAGTAAACTAAGAAAAGAAAAGAAAACTGGAAAAAAGACATTGGCACAGAGAAACATGAACAATCCAGTAAACAAAAGAGAGAGAGAGAGAGAGAGGAGAGAGAGAGAGAGAGAGAGAGAGAGAGGAGAGAGAGAGAGAGAGAGAGAGAGAGAGAGAGAGAGAGAGAGAGAGAGAGAGAGAGAGAGAGAGAGAGAGAGAGAGAGAGAGAGAGAGAAGAGAAAATAAAACCATAAAAAATATATTCACCTAGAAAAGCAATCCAGGGTAAGAGGAAATATCTCTTTGTACTTTTTTCATGTTCTTGGGATGCAATACGCGTTTGTGTCGCGGCGTGTGCTTTGCGACGACCCGTGAAGAGTGAACGGCGTCTCTCTCTCCCGCCCCAGCCACTGTGTTTCTGACCCACTGCCTCGAACAAGATTGAAATGATGCCTATTGTGGAAAAATTTATGATATATTTCCTACCCCGCGAGAGCTCAAGGTGCTTCGCTGTGCCTCGCTGTGTGATGGGAGAAGACACGTGATTGAAGGGCGATGAGGAGGAGGAGGAGGAGGAGGAGGAGGAGGAGGAGGAGGAGGAGGAGGAGGAGGAGGAGGAGGAGGAGGAGGAGGAGGTGGTGAGTCAAGGTTACGGGCGTGATGAGTGAGGTGCAGAAAGTCTGAGATATGGAGGATCTGAGGAATTGACATAATTGGGACGAAGATGTGGAAGAAATAGATGGGAAAGGAGGAATGCGATGGCGTTGAAAGTTGAAGTGTTGAAGGATGACAACTGATGGTTTAAAGGAAGATAGAAAAAATAAGGAAAAAAGACCGAAAACATGTAAGGAAGATGACAATACACACGTAACTAAAGTGTTGGCCTAGCGTGTCTTCTCAAACTAAGATCAAAACAAAAAGAAAAGAAAAACCAATAACATAATTATGCCACCCGAGATATTTAAAGGACCTAAAAACATACACAAAAAGACAAAAATAGGAGAAAAGAACAGTACAAAAGATAATAAAAGATTGGGCAAGGTAAGGGATTAGGAGAGGCGACCCACAAATATCTATAAATCCGCGAGAAGACCCGACATGGCCCCGAAATGACCCAGCCTGACCTACGTGGACCTAAACTACAACAAAGCGAATCCACGGCGACCGGACTCGACTGATAACGGAACCACCACACGAAAACTTTATCAGAATCTTTACAATTTCTGAAAACTTTACCGGTGTCTTTAGAAATGCTTTATGATTTTGCTGGACTCTTAAAAATGCCTTAAACTTTAGGTAGTCTTTAAAAATGCCTTAAAGCTTTACTGTAGTTTAAAAATGCCTTAAAGCTTTACTGTAGTCTTAAAAATGCCTTGAAGCTTTACTGTAGTCTCAAAAATGCCTTGAAGCTTTACTGTAGTCTCAAAAATGCCTTAAAACTTTACTGTAGTCTCAAAAATGCCTTAAAACTTTACTGTAGTCTCAAAAATGCCTTAAAACTTTACTGTAGTCTCAAAAATGCCTTAAAACTTTACCAGATTCTTAAAAAATGTCTTAAAACTTTACTATTGTTATAAGAATTGCCTTGAAACTTTACTGGCCTTACCTTACCTTTCCTTGAGTTTCATAAATTTAATTGCAACTTAATTACAATCTTGAACACCGAAACTTAGCGAATAACCAAAAGTTGATGCAACCAAAAATAATCCCAAAACTAACGACAGAGTACGAAAACCCAACGATCTAACCACCGCACACGCACATAAATGGCACCTTTTTCACGCCCCACTTAAGCCTGTCTTTGTCATGCTACCCCATAATGCGTGTGCGGGATATAGGGACCCTCACCCATGGCGCATCCCTCGGCGTGCTACGGAGAGGGAGGAAAATAAGAAATCGAGCATAATAGAAGTACTTGATCTACCGAAGGGAATAATGGGAAGTAGATAAAGAATGGAGGGAATTTAATGGTTAATGGGATACGACACAATGGAATAAATGGAATCAGATTATGGAGGGAATAGTGTAAAATGAATGTTGATTTAAGGAAAATTGTTGATCAGGAAATATAGATAAAGAAAAATAGATACAATAAAAGATAAGAGGAAGAATGGGATACGGATTAAGAAAGAAGTATATGTGCATTAGAAGAAAAGGAATAATAAATGATGATAGATTAGCCACGAAAAGAGGGTACGAGATTAATACAATAAAAGAAATGAGGTAATACAAGCGAAGAGGGGAATAAGGGAGGGAAGAAGAGTTAATGTTTAGAAA
>JACEEZ010003550.1:772073-774573 GCA_016584305.1 Chionoecetes opilio | reverse complement strand
GAAGAAATAAAGGGAAGCATGACTGACGACAACCATCTCGTAAGTAATTTGTTCTCTTAGGAAACAAAAAGCGGCAAAACTCGATAAACACAGATAAACCGGAGACCCTCATCAAGAGAAAGAGACTGTGTCCTTATCGGAGGTCCAGGCAATGCACACACAGACTTGCAGCTAAAAGGCACAGCAGATCACGACGCTGAGTGAAACAAAACCCAGTCACTAAAGCGGGTTGTGGCGGATACACTGATCCTTATTTTGCCACTGTCCCTTCACTTCAAGAGTCCAACGGCAAACCTTATTTTGCCACTGTCCCCTCACTGAGTCCCACGTCAAACGGCAGAATGATAAGAAAACTATAAACTTTGGGCGAGATGAGACATGCACGATGGGTATCGTTCCGCCCTCCAAGACCAGCCTCTTGTCTGATCGGGTTCTGCCGGATAGACTTGTACCCTTTGCTGTGACTTGTACCCTTTGCTGTGACTTGTACCCTTTGCTGTGACTTGTACCCTTTGCTGTGACTTGTACCCTTTGCTGTGACTTGTACCCTTTGCTGTGACTTGTACCCTTTGCTGTGACTTGTACCCTTTGCTGTGACTTGTACCCTTTGCTGTGGCTTGTACCCTTTGCTGTGCTTGTACCCTTTGCTGTGGCTTGTACCCTTTGCTGTGGTTTGTACCCTTTGCTGTGGCTCAGATAATATCGATCCACCGTACTCAAGCCACGGAAATGCATCTCATACACCCTTTCCATTAAAATTGTTCTGCCGTTTTCTTATTTCCTTCAGTTCCACGCGTACTCAAAACATTTGTAAACATTCCGCATTCACAGGTTAAATTTATGAGACGTTTTTCATGTTTGCCTTTCAAGTTTCACATTCACGGATACACACGAACAACTTCGTGCCATCGGCCAATAATCTCTATCGCCTCTTATCCAACTTCTCGATCCATTTCAGTCACCAATATGATTCCTTGATCAGACACTCCTTCCTGGCGTGAATGTGTCCCGGCAATACAGGCTTTTGATACACATCGAAAGTCTGTGTGCAAACTGCTTCTATCTTAAGCCAGTCTTACATCCACACCCTGGCTTTCCCACGGCACTACACCCTGGAAGACTCATCGCAATAGACACTTGTTTCCCTACGTGTTATTTCAAGACATTCCATGCCCCCCATGGATGTGTGACTCACTATTATTCTATTGAAACAAAAGAAAGAGTATCAGGATATTGTGTACATTTTCTGACGGGGGAAACATTCATGTCTTTCCAGAGTGTAGTCAAACTCCAACTTTGTGGAGTTAGGGTTACAATCTTACCTTTTGACAACTATTTGCTACACGGAACGAATGATGTTTCCCTGATATCTTATCCTCATTAAGAAGAAAAGCGAACAGACACTTTAGGGAAAAGTTAGCATGGTTGTCTTTCATGACTTGGCAGCAACGAGGCAACACTGTGCATCACTTTGGAGATCGTTACGGTGAGGCAGTGCGGGACGAGCCGAGGATTACGAGCGACGACACCAAGGCGAACAAACAAACACAAGCCGCAAATAATAATATTACACCACCTTGCTTTGCTGCGGAATTCCTTGCATTAAAATTCATAAAGTGAAAAATATACCATCGTTGCCAAAAGGAAGTGATAAATCGCGTAGAGGCGGGACAGATGATGACAAATTGCACAGTGTCGCAGCCTTGTGACGCCCCTGCGAGGGTCTGGGAGGAGGAGGTGCCGCCCAGGGACTCGGCACAATCGGGAAGAGACTGGGCGTGGTGGCGGCAAGGAAAGTTTTAATGAAGATAAGATAAATAAAACAATGATAGATAAAATAACAGAAGGGAGATAGGGAGTGACAAAAAAATGTAAAGATAAATCAAACAAAGGTGGAAAAAAACATTGGGGAGATAGAGAGTGACTAAAAAAATATAGTGTGAGCCTGCAGTTGATGGAAGACTGTGTTATTCAAGGCAAGTCGGGCAGTGAGGGACCCTTGGGGCGGCGATGAGGGACGTGCTGGCTTAGAGGGCCCTTGGGTATTGGGCAAGTCCAGCGTTTAACTTCAGGAATTCGTTACAGCTAACTGCCACTTCGTTATCAGCCTCGGCAGTATCGCAGACGCTGCCACCTCATTAACAACCCTAAACACCACAATCAGCGTCACATGCGTCACAACGAGGCGGTACAGAACGCGCTCCACACCAGCTTTACCACAAAACTGTTGCTCCTTAATGGTCAAAGCTGCTACGAAACCCTAAAATACTTTACATTTTCCACCGCCGTCCCTCGCCGGGGTGAGAATATATCACAGCATTGGATTAAGCAAGTTTAACGCGGGATAAAACTCATTAAAAAAGTTAGTCTTCACGAACACTGGGAGAAGTGTGTCGGAGGTGCAACTGGAGGGAAGAAAATGCAGATGGAAGAAAAATAGATCCCGTGGCGCCGCTATATTTCACATATCAATATACAGTATAACTTCAGGATTTTAAAT
>JACEEZ010003550.1:752073-767073 GCA_016584305.1 Chionoecetes opilio | reverse complement strand
TCTATTTTCGGGAGATGACACATAGGAAGAGGACATGTTTACAAAGTGTCTATCCAGATCATTTGACTTTTTTTATGATAGATGGTCAGTTGATTTTGGTGTCTATTCTCATCCACCCATCCACCTAGTCACGTATCCACATATCCACGTATCAATCTTATATCTACCATTTCCAAGGTAACACATAAGAGAAGGAAGAAGACATACTACCTACCTGTTCACTTCCAAGTCTTGACCTTTCAGCATGGTATATAATTATCACCCAACGCATTCCTATGACGTAGCGCTGACGCCTTCCCCCACACTACAGCGCGTCACAGACATACACGAAGACGACACGAACGTACGCAGCGGCGAGGCTCAAAATAATGCATAGAGGATATCAAAAGGGTAAATCATGAATTTTTAAGGAAGGGGGTGGGGAAAGGGGGTGAAGGTTGTGTTGTTTGTTTTCCCTCGTAGTTGCGAGTCGCGCGAGGAAACGGAAGCGAGGGCGGGGTTTTTGTAGACGACGCAGTACCCAGTGGCCGCCAGAGAATGTCATCAATTTCACATGCGAACAATCGATACGGAGTCTGCCATTGATCGCGACATTTGAAACGGCACGGGCGGCCCACTTCCCCCAAGCGTTCTTCCGGGGCCCTTACCACAATCCATCCACCTGCCTACCATCCACCGCTGTTGTCCCACATTCATTTCATCCAACATCCACACGCTTCATCTACACACTTCACCCTACACCCACACACCCACACACCCCAACCAGCACTTTACACGCTTTATCCAGCACACACAAGCATCCCTCTGCACGTACACGCTCACGCACGTTCACCTAGCTAGCATATTATACACGTCTTAACCACGCGCCTCACCCAGTAAACACACACACACACACACACACACACACACACACACACAACACACACACACACACACACACACACACACACACACACAAAGAGTCTGGCGCCTTGGATCCCTCCAACGCTCAGTCTTAGGGAAAAACGTATTAGAAACTTTAGAACATGTAACACTAACACCATTAATCTCTGACTCTTATAATTACATAGAAAACCTTAGCCACACGTGAACTATACAAATTGTAATATATAGAGCTCCCATATTATTCTCTTCGTGGATTCTGCGGTACTTTTAGCAAGGTTTACAATTCTCAAGAGACATTTTATAGGGAATAACACAGCCACTCCTTTCCTTTAACCCCTTTCGCTTCTCTCTCCCGCTTTACAGTTTAAGTTACGGCGATGTTTTGGGCGCCGGAGTTAAAAGTGACTAATGCAAGAGCCGCCTCCGTGCCGTGACCGCCCCATGCGTCCCCGCCCCTGGCAAGACAAGTCCAAGGAATTGCAATAAATATCCTAATGTGGCACTTCCTTCTCCCTCCCATAGGGTTATCACGTATTTTATTGCGCGGTGCTCGAGCAGAGTGACACGGCAACCCATTCTGGTCCGTCAGGAAAGGGAGCACAAAGACTGTTTCTTATACTTATACGAGTGCTTTACTTCCCTCCATTCATCGCTGGGCTGCTGACACACTTTCCTCATGTCAGTTGTCATTTTCCTTCAGCTGGGACGTTGGCCTTTAAGAGGAACCTCGTTTTTTTTCAGGGGTGATTCAAAAAGGCGAACACCGCTGAGCCCAAACGAGGGTTATTCACACGCTACATGATAAAATGAACCGGCCCTTTTGCACGTCATGATAACTAGGGGGAAAAAAAATGTCTGGCATGTGTGCTGTCACGGAGATCATTTACAATTTTATGGACTCCCCCCCCGGGGCGGGGAAGAGTAGGAGGGAGGTCCTAACGGGTAAGAGAGGGAGGAGGGGGTTTCGGGGGGCCGCAACTGTCGGAGGTTTTGGCGGCGTTTCCTCGCTTTGCCGCAAGAAACTTGATGCAGACAAATTATAGTCGCCAGTCCTTCTTACGGGCAGGGGCACAAGAGGTTCATTATGGTCCTGACAAAGGATAAATCTAACCCGTCACAGCAGGTACGTGGAATCTGACCCTACTTCCTTTCGGTCTCTCGGCCAAACTTCCATTAACAACTTTAACTTTGCCCTTGCGCACCCTATTAACCGTCGAACTTTTCTCATGCTTTCAAAACACCCTTTTATCCAGGTCTGTTCCCTCCACGATCGATGCCTCTCTCTACACCCCGAGACCCGAAAAAAGAGTACGTTTGTTTCCCCTCAAAGATCAACTAAAGCAGGTTACCAGAAAGCAAAACCTCCCTTTCCCGCGCCATAACCCTATTACCCCCCCCGCCACACACACACACACACACACACACACACACACACACACACACACACACACACACACACACGTACCTTTCCCATACCACAAACACGTACAGGAAAAACACATTTACGTTCTCCAGATGCACAAGTGACCTTTAAAAGAAAATAAACAAGAAATTTTATCGAACCTTTTTCCACGTCTACAGTGACTTAACCACAAACCCATAGCACTGCCCTGTTATTGAAGTGAATACAATTAACAAAACAGTAACTAGACGGAAAAAAAGGGGTTTCCATTTAAAATCTTCCCTAAATTTAAAACCTTTGCGTGAGGGAAAGATTTTTTCAAACCCAGCGAAAAATCCACGGCAAAACCCCGGGCGTATTCACCGGTAATGGGCGACCGACGGGTACCTCTTGGCTACAATAACGGCACTGCAAATCCTCGAAACTTAGGTCAAAGAGGCACATTGTTAAGCCCACCGAACCCACTATGAACCCCCCCCCCCCGAACCCACTATACCCTCCCTTCTCTCCCCCCCTCCCCTCCCCTCCATCTCCATCGACTCTGCCTTCACACGCTGCGGGCGAAAACCAATAGTCTTATGTCGGCAGATGGTCGACTTTCGGTGTGTTTGTGTGAAGGTGGGTGTGTGTATTTACCTTGTTTGTACTTTGTACTATACTCGTGTGTTTTGTTTTCCGATCTATATTTAGTCTTTTTTTCAAATACAACATTCCCTTCCCGCTATCACCTCTTCTGTTCCCCTTTAAGCGTAAAATACTTCTAAAGGAAAAAAACGGTAATTCTTAATATGTTATTCAAGTCTTTCTTTTTGTTCAATTATTCTGTGTTTCCAAAATATTCAGCTGCTTCTTCCTCCCTCAATAGTGTGTTCAGGTGTGTGTGTTGTGTGTGTGTGTGTGTGTGTGTGTGTGTGTGTGTTGGGGTGGGTGGGTGGGTGGGGGGTGGGTGGGTGGGGGGTGGGTGGGTGGGTGGGGGGGTGGGTGGGGGGTGGGTGGGTGGGGGGGGTGGGTGGGGGGGTGGGTGGGTGGGTGGGGGGGTGGGGTTGGGGTGGGTGGTGGTTGTGTGTGTTGGTGTGGTGTGTTGTGTGTACGAATTTCCCCTTTTTTTACTAGGAAACCATCTGGACTGCCATCATGTACCCCCGTCAACCAAGAAGTGAGTTTATCTCTCCACTTCTTCTCTACCTCCCCAGACCTCCCTCCATCAGGCACCAGAATTTCCCTTGGGTTAAAGCACCACCTCTATCACCACCTGCACCTCCGAGGGTTGAAGCACCCCTTTAATCCCACCTGCCCTGGGGGGGTTTGAAGCACCCCCTCTATCCCCTCCGCCGTCGAGGGTTGAAGCACCCCTCCATCACCCCTAACCCCCAGGGTTGAAGCCCACCTCATCACCCTCACGTCCGAGGGTTGGCCCCACCCCACCCAACCTCCATTCACCACCCCACCCTCCGGGGGAAGCGCCAACACGGGTTTCAACTCTCCTCGTGAATAAAGCAGCAGAGCCACTCCCGAAGAAGGAAAACCAGAATCAGGATAAAATGTTCTTGGTTTTCGGATGACAGAAAAAAAATTAAAATTTTATTTAAAACAAAAAAATGAGTAGATGGAGAGTGATTTTTTTTTTTCCTCTCTCTCTCTCCTTTCTCTTCTCTCTCCCCCTTTTTCCTCTCTCCTTTTTCTCTCTCTCTCTCTTTCCCTCCTCTCTCTCTCTCTCTCTTCTCCCCCCTCCTCTCTCCTTCTTTTCAGCACTGCACCCCGGGGGGTTTTTAATTTAATATTTTCTAATTTGCTCTGGCCAAAACCTCCAAATCGGACCCACAACATACACACACACAAAAACACCCCACACACACAACACACACAACAACACAAACACCACAACACACACACACCCACCCACACACACACACACCCAAACAAACACACCCAACAATCACCCCAAAAAAACACACAACCCCCAAAAAACCCCCCCCAAAAAAAAAAACCCAACGGCCAATTTAGGATTTTAAACCCAAAAAAAAAAACAGGTCCCGAAAAAACCCCCCCACCAAAAAACACCGGGAGCCCCCAAACCCCAACCTCAAAAAAAAAATTCCTTACCCGGGAAACCCCAAAACAGACAGGAAAAAAAAAATTTGCAAATTTCCCCTTCGTTGGAAAAAAAATCCACCCCGGGGCCCTTAACCCAGTTTAAGGAAAAAAAACCCAAAAACGGGGGCCCCCTAAAACACAAGGTAACGCTGATAACCCGTCTCCCCCCCTTAAACTTTTACACCCAATTAACCCAACCACCCCTTTTTTTTCCCCTTTTTTCTAAAAACCAAATTTAACGCCCAAACCTCTCATTTTACCTAACACTTCCACCACAAAATCCCACCCCCAACTTTCCTTTTTTTTATCCCCCAAAATTTAATTTTTTTTTTACCAAATTTCCCTTTTTTTTCAACCCCCCCCCCCCCCCCACCTTCCCCCCAACCACATCCCCCCCCACAATCCACACCCCCAAAAAACCACACCCAAAAAAAAAACATCCCCAACCACATCCCAGATCCCGAAAAAAACCCAATTTCCCCTAATCCACATAAGGGCAAACCCGGGGCCCCCCCCAAAAAAAAAAAGGGAAAAAAAAAAAGGGGGGAAAAAAGAAGTAAAAAAAAAATGGGGGAAAGAAAAGGGAACCCCCAAAGAGAGAGGGGGTTTACCCAAAAAGAGGAAAAAGGGGGGGGGAAAAAAAAGGAAGAAGGGAAAAAAAGAAGGGAGGAAAAGGGAAAATAAAAAACAAAAAGAAAAAAGGAAGGAGAGGAAAGGGAGAAAAAAAAAAAGGGGGAAAAAAAAAAAACTTAAAGGAAAAGGGGGGGAAGAAAGGGGGTGGAAAAAAGACGGGAAATGAAAATAAAAAAAATTGGGGGGGAAAAAAAAGAGGGGGGGGGACGAGGGGCCCAAAAAAAAAAAAAGGAAAAAATCTTAAAAAAAGGGTTCGTAATTTTTGTTTCTGCTCCATTTTTTTTTTTCCCCGGAATGGAAATTTTCCCCATTTAGGAGCGAGTTTTTTTTTAGAGAACAAGGAGAGGAAACCCCCAAAAAAGAAAGGGAAAAAAAAAAAAAAAAGACAATTTTTTTTTAAAGATTTGGGACAAAAAACCAGAAAAGGAATGGAAGGAGAGGGGGAGAAAAGAGGGAGAGAGGGGGAGAGAGAGAGGAGAGGAGAGAAGAGAGAGAAGAAGAGAGGGAAGAGGGAGAGAGAGGGGGGAGAGAGAGGGAGGAGAGAGAGAAGGGAAAAAAGGGAGAGAGAGAGGGGAAGGAAAAGAAGAGGGAGAGAGAGAGAGGGGGAAAAAAAGAGAGAGAGAGAAAGAGGGAAAGAGAGGGGAGAGAGAGAGAGAGGAAAAGAGGAGAGAGAGAGAGAGAGAAGAGAAGAAGAGAGAGAGAGAGAGAGAGAAAAAAAAAAAAAAAAAAGAGCATTGCCATAATCGATTCAGGGTCTATCAAAATCTCGTGTCCCTCATGAAAAATAGCTGAGGGTGAAAGGATAACTGCCCACTTGCTCCACGCGGCGCCTCGACCTTCCTGCGAATATTTCCATCCAAGGCTAAATGTCAGAGGCGTAATTAGCTCTACTTCAGCCCTTGATAGTGTTGAAAGAATCCGTAGTAATGGCTGAAAATCTTCCTTGACAAGCGACATCAGAACTGCACTGGAATCTTCGACGACAAAAAAACACACGACAAAAACCACACGCAAAAAAAGGGAAAGAAAAGAAATATGAAATCAGCATAAATATTATATACACTCCCCCCAAAAAAAATTCTTAAAGTGAAACAAAAACCACCAGACACGATACAACTCATAATAGAACTAAAACTTATTCAACAAAATGCTGTCTTATACACGCAGTAATTTTACACGCAACGCTACACCGTCCTAATAGATCCCTTTAATTAATTCACCGGATTCACAAAAATAAAGTTATTCCCATTCTTCTGACGACCACGAGTCCCGCTTCCCTTCCAGCGAGCCATTCCCAACCTGCCATTACGCGCGCTACGAAATACGAAAAAAAACTTGTTACGCATTTTTTTTTCAAAGTTTTGAGGAACGGCTTATTTTAGTCAAGAGGCGAAAAAAACGTGCATTTGGGCGCTGGAGGCTGGCGAGAAGGACTTAAAACAACACCTTTTTCTGGGTCTCATTAGTACACCTGAGAACACCTGGATCCCTAAAAATAGAATATACGTGAGAGTAAACAAAGCAGGGAAGGATTTTGAGAAGTGAGAAGAGGCACGAGGAGAGATGCGCCTAAACATTTAAACCGGGGATATTGTGGAAGGACGGAAGAAAGGGAGGAAGGGAAGAGAGGGAAGGAAGGAAGGAAGGGAAGAGAGGAAGAGAGGGAAGGAAGAGAAGGAAGGAAGAGAGGGAAGGAAGGGAGGGATGAAAGGGAAGGAAGGGATGAAAGGGAAGGAAGGGAGGGAAGAGAGGGAAGAAAGGGAAGAAAGAAGGAGGAGAATGAAGGAAGGAGGAGTAGGAAGGACTGGTGAGAGACGTGAAGGCCTAAAAGAATGATTAAAAGGATTGAGGAACACTGGAAGAGCATGAGAGAAGGATTGGAACCCGTAATGAAGAGGGATTCAGCTAAAAATGTGAAGCGTGATAGGGATGTGGAGGAAAAGACATTGGAGAACCGTAAGATGGAGAGTCTAAATGGAGGTGTGGAGGACTTTTAAAGGAGAGGTGGACATTTCTTCACCCCCTTCCCCCCCAGTCCCCCAAGACCATCAGCTGGCCAATCCCCAGAGGTAATGAGGCGTGCAAGAGGAAGGACGCCCACGTTTCCTCCACGTAAATCGGCGTGAGGGTAATTAAGATCAGTAACAGCAGGAGACGATTCGGTTCAGAAAAGCTTCCCTGTAATGAAATTTTCGGCCTCCAGGTGGCAGACACATCGGAAATTTACTCACTGGACCGTCCACGTGCAGCTGTTAGTGAGAGAAGAGAGAGAGAGAGAGAGAGAGAGAGAGAGAGAGAGAGAGAGAGAGAAGAGAGAGAGAGAGAGAGAGAGAGAGAGAGGAGAGCGAGAGAGAGAGAGAGAGAGAGAGGAGAGACGAGAAGTGAGAGAGAGAGCGAGAGAGAAGGAGAGAAGAGAGACGAGAGCGAGAGCGAGAGAGCGAGAGAGAGAGAAAGAGAGAGACGAAAGGGGAAAGGAGAGGAAAGGAGAGCGAGGGGAGAGAGGAGAAGAGAGAGAGAAGAGAGAGAGAGAGAGAGGAAGAAGAGAGGAGAGAGAGAGAGGAGAGAGAGAGAGAGAGAGAGTATAATTATATGATACAGGCTTGCTTGTAGTGGACAGAAAGAAAAACACAACAAGCGATCTAACAAGCTCCATTTGCAAGACACACACACACGCACACGCACACGCACATACACATACACACACACACACACACACACACACACACACACACACACATCCCCCCACACACACATCAACCTTAAATTATCAAAAACAAATTCCAATAACAACAAATAACAAACAAAACACATTTATAAAGTTACATTTTATAAAAGGAACGCATCATTTTTATAATAATCGCTCCCTTTTATTTTTAGATCAAGAAAATGTTGGTGGTGGGACCTTTTTTTACCAGCCATTAACTAGAAAGCTTCGGAAATGAGATTCACGTCACAGAGAGAAGCTGCCTCATCCAATCTAATGCGAAGGTCAACACCGCCTCCGCACGAACACACACACACTGGCGGCGCGATTCCCTCACAAAAGACAGTCTCAAATTGGTCTATTCTCTCCACGTCACACTAAATATATTACGTAATTGAGAGAAAAGCTGTAGTCTTCTATGTTTCGTTTTCTTTCTTTCTTATACGATCTTCCTTTGTTTCCTCCCACGTAACTATTTAAATGGATCGACTTTTCTTATGTGATTATTATTTTCTGTAATTTATAGGTTACATATTGCAATTTTTGTTTGTAATTATGTGTACGTCTCTCTCTCTCTCTCTCTCTCTCTCTCTCTCTCTCTCTTCTCTCTTCATAATCTTCTATCTCTCTACTCTCTCATCTTTCTCTCTCTCTCTCTCTCTCTCTCACACACACCATCGTTCGCGCCTCGTTTTCTCCCGCTTCGCATAACGTCACCATAACTTTCAGATGGGCGAATTCATTAACCAATTTCCAAGCTTATGTCTGGCCAATATCACCGAGGAGAAGGGAGGGTGGAGAAGGCAAGGCAAGGGTGGCAAGGGAGGAAAAGGAGTAACTCAAAGTAACTCATAAGCTACAGAGACTCAGTTTTGCTACAAGAACCATAACCAGATGTGGTGTGTGAGAGAGAGAGAGAGAGAGAGAGAGAGAGAGAAGAGAGAGAGAGAGAGAGAGAGAGAGAGAGAGAGAGAGAGGAGAGAGAGAGAGAGAGAGAGAGAGAGAGAGAGAAGAGAGAGAGAGAGAGAGAGAGGAGAGAGAGAGAGAGAGCAGAGAGAGAGGAGCGAGAGACGAGAGAGAGAGAGAGAGAGAGAGAGAGAGAGAGAGAGAGAGAGAGAGAGAGAGAGAGAGAGAGAGATGAGAGGAGAGAGTGAGAGAGAGAGAGAGAGAGAGAGAGAGAGAGAGAGAGAGAGAGAGGAGAGAGAGAGAAGAGAGAGAGAGAGAGAGAGAGAGAGAGAGAAATGTAATTACAAACTACATTAATAACTACAGTACGCGATTTTTTTTTTTTTTATTATTAAAAAAATATATATTCACACGGTAATTGAACTCCCCATCCCACCATCTAGTTACTCTCTAATCATAAGAAGATGTAGTGATTCCTATACAGAAGAGAATAAAACATTAAGCAAAACATGACAAATAGCCTTGCAAAAAAACTAAGAACTTTCAAAACTTAAAGTTGTCCTAAGTTACAGCTAAAACGAACTTTTTCCTCATGCAAGGACTATCAACACGGCAAATATTACACTTCGCGATAGACCTTTCATTTTTTAATAATTATAACCATGATGAGTAGTAGACACACTGTTAAAGAAAATAAGAGTTGACAAAGGAACAAACACAAACAAATAACATAAAAAAAACCCATTGGTAAAGAAAATAAACATTGACAGAAGAACAACCACAAACTAATAACATAAAAAAACACTATTGTTAAAGAAAATAAGAGTTGACAAAGGAACAAATACAACCTAATAACATAGAAAAAACCCAATGTTAAAAGAAAATAAGAGTTGACAGAGGAACAACCACAAACTAATAACAAAGAAAAACCGCCACCAATGTTGAAGAAAATAGGAGTTGAGAACGGAACAACCACAAACTAATAACAGAAGAAAAAAACTATTGTTAAAGAAAATAAGAGTTGACAGAGGAACAAACACAAACAAATAACATAAAAAAAACCCATTGGTAAAGAAAATAAACATTGACAGAAGAACAACCACAAACTAATAACATAAAAAAAAAACTATTGTTAAAGAAAATAAGAGTTGACAGAGGAACAAACACAAACTAATAACATAAAAAAGAAACAATGTTAAAGAAAATAAGAATTAACAAAGGAACAAACACAAACTAATAACAGAAAAAAAACAATGTTCAAGAAAATAGGAGTTGATAAAGGAACAACCACAAACTAATAACATAAAAAAGAAACAATGTTAAAGAAAATAAGAGTTGACAGAGGAACAAACACAAACTAATAACATGGAAAACAACCACCAATGTGAAAGAATATAAGAGTTGACAGGAACAAACACAAACTATTGGAAAAACATAGAAAACAAAAACTAATGTTACAGAAAATAAGAGTTGACAAAGGGACAAACACAACCTAATAACATAAAACAACCACTAATCTTATTCTACAGCAGATGATAGACTTTGGTTTTGGGAACTTTTGGCGTCGGAGATATAACACCACCAATCTATTTCCCCTAAGAACACGTCCTTTCACCCGCTCACGTCCGGGCCTCGTATCGGCGAAAACTTAACACCTCTACTGAGTGACGGCCTTGTAAACAGGAGCGGCGACCCCCTGACCCCCTCCCCGCCAACACTCCTGCCCCCCTCTTCCCCCATAAGACCTTGAACCTCTCAATAGCGCGAAAATTATGACTGCAGACGCTCAGAGCTGTAGCCTCGAGAAGCTGTTAATTACTAAAGGGTCCTTGAGATGCCGCGATCATCAAGTATCTGGTGGTAATATATACAAGCAAGGCCTCGTGAGCGTGTAATACCGTAATCCGCCCACACACCCTCGCCTTCCTATGCTTGTGATACACCATTCGCCTCTTCTTCCCCCTCATTCTCTAATTCCCCGCTTCATTCTCTTCTCCCTCCTCCACCTCTTCTTCTTCCCCCCTTATTCTCTTCTCCCTCCTCCTCCTCCTCTTCTTCTTCCCCCCTTATTCTATTCTTCCCCCTCCTCCTCCTCTTGTCCCTCCTCCTCTTGTCCCTCCTCCTCTTGTCCCTCCTCCTCCTCTTGTCCCTCCTCTTCCTCTTGTCCCTCCTCCTCCTCCTCCTCCTCCTCCTCTCCTCCTCCTCCTCCTCCTCCTCCTCCTCCTCCTCCTCCTCCTCCTCCTCCTCCCTCATTCTCTTCTCCCTCCTCCTCCTCTTCTTCCTTCCTCATTCTCTTCTCCCTCCTCCTCCACTTCTTTTCACCTCATTCTCTTCTCCCTCCTCCACCTCCCCTTCCTCCCTCCTACTCCTCTTTTTCTTCCTCCCTCCTCACGTTCTACACGATTGCTAAGACTCAGTAAGAGGAAAACAAAGCACTTCTTTCTTCGTTACACTTGAGAATGTCTTGCTTAACTCCCAAGAAAACAAAACTAGTGTGTTGTTAATGTTATTTCAGTCATTCTTCTTTCTCCTCAATTCCCACAGAAAAATCATAAACCTTTAAACTCGACTCTGAATTCATGAAACGGTAAAATAAGGATCTTCATGTTTCTCCAGCGGTGTTGTCCCCGAAGCAGCACGAGCCAGGAAGGAGCCCCGAACACCCACCTGCCGCTGATACAATAGGCGTTATCAAGGGGTGTCTCCCGGTCCACGAGGGGGGCGGGGGCACGGGGGGGGGGGGGGGGGGGAGGACCTACCTAAGAGAAGGGAGAGTTATATGGTCGTAAAAATCAATGAACTGGGACACGAACATTTTTCACTGATGACATAAATCGGATGCGTCCCTGCCACCTCATCCTCCTTTTCCTCCTCCTTATCCTCATTTTCCTCCTCCTTATCCTCCTTTTCCTCCTCCTTATCCTTATCCTCCTTTTCGTCCTTTTCCTCCTCCTTATCCTCCTTCTTATCCTTCTTATCCTTCTTTTCCTCCTCCTTATCCTCCTCCTTATCCTCCTCTTCCTCCACGTCGGTGCATTCATAAACATTCTCATTGTTGTTGTTATTGTAGTTATTTTTCTTGTCATCGTCATCCGGTTTGTCCCTTAAGAGAACGTCTTTTGCCACAACAATGAGCAACAACAATGCAATTTTTATTGAGTATCAAGTTAAAAGTTATTATTCATTTACAGCGTCTCTCTTCTCTCTCTCTCTCTCTCTCTCTCTCTCTCTCTCTCTCTCTCTCTCTCTCTCTCTCTCTCTCTCTCTCTCTCTCTCTCTCTCTCTCTCTCTCTCTCTCTCTCTCTCTCTCTCTCTCTCACACACACACACACACACACACACACACACACACACACACACACACACACACACACACACACACACACACACACACACACACACACACACACACACACACACAATACACACACACACACAACACATCAAACACACACAACAACAACAATAAAAACAATTACATGACAACATAACTACACTCCTAAACAGACTCTATCAACGTTTAAACCACATAAGTATCAGGAAAATTAGATAAATCATCCATTCGATATATTTAATCCCATTAAGTCCACGCCTTTCCTTATCAGACTCTACAACGATAAATTTACAACCCTATAGTACTTGGATATTTACTCATTATTTTTTCCGCTATCGGTCAATCGTTCCATTTCAATTTTCGACCTATCAATACATTTATCATCCTGTCCTTTATCTCGGGATTAAATTTCCCTGTATCGGTTTCAAGTTCCAACTTTAAGGGCTTTTCCAGTCACCGATTTGTCCATCTTTATTTTCTTCAGTTTGATAATAGTGTTGGAGGCTGATGTTCAACCAAGTATGAGCGAGATTGTCGAACAGTATTCCGGGAGATGAGATTATTTCTATGTGGATGAGAGAGAGAGAGAAAGAGAGAAAGAGAGAGGAGAGGAGAGAGAGAGGAGAGAGAGAGAGAGAGAGAGAGAGAGAGAGAGAGAGAGAGAACAAAAAAGAAGAGAAAGAGAGAGAGAGTTCCTGTGAAAGCTGAGAGGGAGAGAGGAGAGGGAAGAGGGAGACAGAAGGAAAGAAAAAGAAAGAAGAGAAGAGAGAGAGCTGGAAAGCGAGAGAGAGAGAGAGGAAGAGTGAACGAGAGGAGACAGAGAGATAAGAGATTAAGAGAGAGAGGAGAGAAGAGAGAGAGAGAGAGAGAGAGAGAGAGAGAGAGAGAGAGAGAGAGAGAGAGAGAGAGAGAGAGAGAGATAAGAGAGAGAGAGAGAGAGAGAGAGAAGAGAGAGAGAGAGAGAGAGAGAGAGAGAGAGAGAGAGAGAGAGAGGAGAGAGAGAGAGAGAGGAGAGAGAGAGAGAGAGAGAGAGGAGAGAGAGAGAGAGAGAGAGAGGAGAGAGAGAGAAGAGAGAGAGAGAGGAAGAGGGAGGAGAGAGAGAAGAGAGAGAGAGAGAGAGAGAGAGAGAGAGAGATATGGAGCTCTAATATATACTGTCAATGCACAACTTTAACATGTTTTCAAGTTAGTTCATGAGAAGAAAAACATGTCTGTGTAAATTTTCCTTTAGCGTGGCGCAAAACCATCACTCCGCCCATAAATTTCACTACTTCTCGCAACCTCACATACCCTTCAAAACTCTCGCCTGACCAATTCTTCAGGCAAGTAAGGCGACGGAACCCAAGGACAAATGCCTCCTGGTGTAATGTGTGATAATGTGATAATGTGTAATAATGTGATAATGTGATAATGTGTAATTGTATAATGTAATAGTAATAGTAATGTAATAGTAAATAGTAGTAAATAATAATGTAGTAATGTAATAGTAATGTGTAATGTGATAATGTGTAATAATGTAAATGCTCACCGAAACTCAAATAAAATGGACAGTGACTCAAAAATTCCTGAATGAGTTAGAGTGTGACATGTGGCAACCCTGATCCTGTTCTCAGTGCATACTTACTGCCAGAGAAAGGGAAGTGGTGCATGAGGTGCCATTAAACGTAGCACATAAATTTTCTATGTGCATGAAGGGCTTTATTCTTCGAAGGATTTATAATATACGGTCTTTCCGGCACCTTGAACATTGAAGGTGCCGGAGTTCATATTCGTAAGCATTCCTTACCTAATAAGTCTGCTATCTTTTTGTGTTTCTACGTGGGATATAAATTCTACAGCGTCTTCATACAATCTTTTTTCCATAGTCAACGATTAAAGGAAGGCAAGGTGATGTTTCGTTTACTGTGACATCGCGACTAAGAACCAGACAAACATTTATTTTTCCAACAAGTGATCTATCAAAGACTGCGTAAGAACCGTCTGCACTATGAATGACACAAGCTACCAAGGAAACACTAGATGAAACAGCCTCGTTGGTCAGGAATCTGGAATATGGAACACGCAAAGGGGAAACAGCTCAGCCTCCAAACTTGTCCTTTACACGCCCAGCCGACCTAACCCTCCGGACGGAATTCTCGAGCCCAACTTGCTGCTCTGGGGAACGACCAACTATACTACAGCGTGGCGTCTATACTTCCCGCCCTTGTACTTGCCTGTCGCCCTGTCTTGTATATAACCACACTACATCATTGTTAGAGCCTTGAATAATCCCATGGCAGATCAGATTAGGAGTTGAGATCATTCTGGTTACCGAAGATCAAGTGAGGTTGATAGCAAGCTGTATATGTTTGTTTTGAATGGATGGCAGCTCTGTGAATGCTGGTGTTACATATACTCCCTGCCTTTATTTAATTGGCCGTAAAGGCAGAGTTATTCACTGCAACCTCAGGGACACCAGCTGAGGCTGGTGAAGAGACAGGCCGCGAAGAGACAGGATGTAGAGTGAAAGAGACGCTGAGAACAAAAAAAAAAGAGAAAAAAAAGGATAGAAGCAAACCACAAAGAATGGCACACACTCTCAGAAATAAGGGGTATATTAAGGGTAGAATTGTTACGTCGCACCATCACTACCCTTTTTAAACCCTATGTCCAGGCTGGAGGGTAGATGCTGCCGATTATACCCTTCATCTACCCTTTATCTACCCTTTTTAGACGAGAGGGTTGCAAAAGGGTATATTTGCGTCGATCCGAAAGGGTATATTTGTAAGGGTAGAAAAAGGGTAGCAGTATTTCATCACTATAAACACCCTTTTTCTACCCTTTTCCTACCCTTTTTTTCTAAGAGTGCAGCAGCGACTCATTCAATTCCCATGAGAACTTACTGAGTGAATGAAACAAAGCTAGTTCATTAGTCGATATAAAAAAAAACTGCCTCGGCATCAGAAAGTCTTCATCTGCATCAAGAAATAATAAGATTCAATGGGATATTACCGAACATATCCAAGACTTGCTGACTTGACTATTCAAAAGCATTGTATTGTT
>JACEEZ010003550.1:669573-747073 GCA_016584305.1 Chionoecetes opilio | reverse complement strand
AATCCGACAGACTTAAGAGACAATGTTATTGGTTACCTAAAAATCTGATTAAAATGGAAGTTAGAGAAATGGTATTCATGATAAGTAGAAGATACAGACATTAACCCCTTCACGCCCAGATGTTTCCTTTGCTATATAAAATCGTCTATTGTTAGCCATAAAATCACGAAAAGTGACTGAATAAGCCAAATTAACTAGTGGACAAGGATAGTAAACAGGTCATATCTATAAAACATTGCTTATATTCACTAAAAATCGTCTAATGGTACCCAAATTACAATAGAAATTACGTTATGGGCCTCAAGGAGTTAAAATACATCATACAACGAATTACAAGACTGAATCTCCCTCTTGACTTCACAGGAGGAGCGAGGTAACCTGATATCACGTTGGAGAGAATAAAGGAACACTCACGTAAGGGCGGAGGGAGTCTGAGCCCTTGGATAACATAATGAGAGTCGAGCAGCGAGGGAAGGGGCGAGGAGACGCGAGGTACTCCATCGCGGCCCGGTAAGGGTAACACACGTGGGAGGAAGAAGGAATTAAAGAGAAATATGATATGGAGGAGACTCTATGTAGGAAATATAAAGTAGTGATGTAAGAGTATAGCATAAAGGCGATAAAGATATAATTGGCCAAGACCATGGTAAAGTTATAATTGGCCAAGACCATGGTAAAGATATAATTGGCCAAGACCATGGTAAAGATATAATTGGCCAAGACCATGGTAAAGATATAATTGGCCAAGACCATGGTAAAGATATAATTGGCCAAGACCATGGTAAAGATATAATTGGCCAAGACCATGGTAAAGATATAATTGGCCAAGACCATGGTAAAGGTATAATTGGCCAAGACCATGGTAAAGTTATAATTGGCCAAGACCATGGTAAAGATATAATTGACCAAGACCATGGTAAAGATATAATTGGCCAAGACCATGGTAAAGTTATAATTGGCCAAGACCATGGTAAAGATATAATTGGCCAAGACCATGGTAAATATATAATTGGCCAAGACCATGGTAAAGTTATAATTGGCCAAGACCATGGTAAAGATATAATTGGCCAAGACCATGGTAAAGATATAATTGTGTTAGACAATTAGAGGAAGTGGAAAATAAAAAGAAGGAGGTGAACAGGAGGAAGGAAAGAGAACAATAAAAAACTCATAGTAGTTAAACATTTCACACTTTCCCCATCTTATAGGTCTGTAAAAAATATCAACGTTTCTTATGTTTCCTGATATGCTGGGAAAATCTTGGTTTATCGTCATAATTATTACTATTATCAATATCAAATACCATTATTTTCATTGTTATCATTATTATTTGTCATTGATCTATTTTTAGGTTCCATGTTTCACCTGTGTTATGCCCTTGTCCTCCATCTCTGTGACGTTCCCTTCCACCCCTCCACCCCCCGCAGCACCCTCCACTAATGACCGGGGGGGGGGCTCGTCACAGGACACTGATGGCCCGGGACACAATCACGGCTGGAGGAGCGGCGATGCGGAGGAAGTGAAACACGGCACATCAAATCCGTAGACTGTATTACTTCGATTCTGAGTCTAACGAGCAATTTATACTTTTATGTTACAGGAAAGTTTTGCAGTATTTTAACAGCAATTTTTTATTTTCCTTTATTCCTTTCCTTTATTATGATTTTTCCTTTGATTTTTCCTTTTCCTTTCTTGCAAACTCTTTACTATCTCTATTACTTTGCCCTTTACTAGCAAAATCTTAAAACATCATCTTGAGTGATATCAGATGGACAATGCTAAGCAGATAAAAAAGTGCCACCGATTATATTCTAATAGCTCCTTTAAAAACAGATCAAGGGATTTAAATTTCAATTACGATCAGTTAGGATGAGAATATCAATTTTCCAAGATGACCTTGACTTGATTTCCTCGACTGAGTGAAGCCTCGCCTCGCCTCGCCTTGCTGCCACATCCCACATCCGACTTCCCTCCTCAGCATCAAAGGCTTAAACTCAACATCAAACACTTAACCTCAACCTCACATTAACGTAACATGATGTGTCCTTGTCTATGTATGTCCCGGGTACGACGTGCACGACCGAGAATACTTGTGTAGAAACCCGCAATAACATCTCTGTCAGGGTTTATAGAGACAACTAAAACGTGAACTTCTGCTAAATTCAACTACTACACTACTAAATTCAATTACTATTACTACTAAATTCAACTACTACTACTACTAGATTCAACTACTACTACTACTAAATTCAACAACTACTACTAAATTCAACTAAAACTACAACGTGAGGTTCGCGTAACGAGGATAAACTACACACAAACCAAACATTGCGTACTCCACATTATTGCAGATCAGACAGAGAGGAAGGAGGTCCGCGAAAGGTCAGTGTCAGGCGGAGATGAGCGAATCCTGCCGCATCATCAGATCAATAAAGAGTGCGAACCTTTCTTCCCTCACCGCTGATCCCCTAAGCTTACCCTGGAACTCCCATGTTACCAATGCAAAAGTTAACCAGTATCTTCACTCTTTCATCACTTTCACTGTAAACTAGAACTCTCTTCCTGTTTCTATTTTTCCACCTTCCTACGACTTAATTTTTTTCAGGAGAAGTATCAAGACACCTCCCGAACTAATTGATTCACCCCCTTTCTTTATTCTTACTTTCTTTATTCGCAACCACACGCCACCCCAACACCTGCTCCCCATCACGACCCCATTACTGATACCCCAAAGTATCATCATAAGTCCATAAAATATAAGAAAGTAAATATGAAACCTATATAAAACCGTCAATATCACACATTACGCGACGGAAGTTAAATTCATTGTACGCATTGTATTTCTATCCTAAGTCCGTAAAATGTAAGAAAGTCACTATATACCCTATACAAAATACTATATCACACATTACGCAACGGTAGTTAAATTCATTGAGCGCATAATTATTGGTATAAAACTAATGCTGGCTCGAACTAATTGGCCCATCCCCCCCTTTTATATTATCTTACTGTCTTCTTTATAAGGACTGACAACTAAGCGGAATTTTTGTTACTTCTTATTTTCTTTTTTTACCCTTGGCCAGTCCTTAGTGATGTATCAAAAAAAAAAAAAAAAAAAAGCTATTCACTTCTACGATCATGAGTTACACCGCTGTGAAGGGTAGGCACGGCAGAGATGAGACAAGGTGGTGCGAGGAGCTATGGGAACACTTGCTCCTGTCTGGGGGATAAAATACGTCACCTTAGTCGCACACACAGGACAGGCGGACAGGCAGGACACGTGATTCTGTAAGGCAACAAACAAACCCGAACGGGGAGGCGAAGGACGCGTTAGGAGGCTTCTCTGATCTTCTTCATTTTCGTTTACGTGATGATTTTGTCGTCTTGTTGGATTTCCTTGTTGCTGTTCTTGTTGCTTTTCTTACGAGATTGTCATTAGTGGTGATAGGAGGCTTGTGTTGGGCCTGTTGGTGTTGCTGGAATCGATGGTGGTCATGGTGGTGTTCATAGTGACTGGATGTAGAGCCATTTATCCATGTCAAGGAAATTACTACTTTTTTTTTATTCAAGGAAAATTTGTTGCTCTGATATCATTTGGGCCACACGTCATTATCATAAGCATGAAAAAATGAATTACACACGTCTGTTTTCAGTATGCTTCAACGTAAAAAAAAAAATGCAGTTGTCAAGGCCGTAGCGTGCCGTGTGTCAAGTCAAGTAGGATAAAAAAAAACCATAAGAATAATAACTAAAGCTGGAGTGCCGCGTGACGAAGGCAAAGAGCACAAAGTAACTACTGTTTACATGATAATTATCACTTAAAAAATACACCGAGTAATAAAAAGTGCTAGCTAAATATTAGGGACTTATACCTGTGAAAACGTTGCTTGACTTATACCGAAATTCCACACAAAAACATATATAATTTATAAGACAACAAATAGCACATATAAGTGAAGGAAACGGAAAAAAAGAGGATAAGTAGTAGAGAAAAAATATTGGGTAAGAAAGGAGAGAACGAAGAGAAAAAGGAAGAAAAAGATGAAGGACGAGAAGGAAGGCAAGAGTTAGTAAGCATCGGGAAGAAGATGGAAGACAGATCTGAAATACGAGGCTTAGAGATGGTGGCGATGGAGGTGATGATGGGCGGGCGTGAAGGGTGTTAGGAGGAGGAGGAGGCGCAGAAGAAGAAGGGGGAAGAGGAGGAGGAGTATGAAAGGCGAGGAAAAGGAGGAGACTGCTTGCTAGGTTAGGTGTGAGGCGCCCGTAAGACATATGAGTGAGTATAAGTATTAAAAGCAGAGATAAGGTGCAAAGAGTCGGAAGGTGAAGGGGTAAGTGGAGGAAGCTCAAAGACATAGCGAGGAGGCGAGTGATAAAAAGACGGAGTGATGTGATGTGTTCTGCGAGACGAAAGGCGAGAGTGGTGGGAGAAGAGAGAGAGAGAGAGAGGAGAGAGAGAGGAGGAGAGAGAGAGAGAGAGAGAGAGAAGAGAGAGAGAGAGAAGAGAGAGAGAGAGAGAGAGAGAGAGAGAGAAGGAGAGAGAGAGAGAGAGGAGAGAGAAGAGAAGAGAGAGAGAGAGAGGAGAGAGAGAGGAGAGATCGAAAGCGAGAAGAATGAAGGAGAGGTGAAGAGAGGTTCTATGAAGCTTGAGAGAATTAGGAAGCTGAAGAGAGAATGAGACTTGAGCATTAAGCAAAAGAGAGAGGAGAGAGAGAGAGAGAGAGAGAGAGGAGAGGAGGAGAGAGAGAGAGAGAGAGAGAGAGAGAGAGAGAGAGAGAGAGAGAGAGAGAGAGAGAGAGAGAGAGAGAGAGAGAAAGCAAGGATGAAGACAAGACAAGGATAAGAAAAAAAGGTGGTTGAGAAAGCAAAGACAAAACTTCAACACACAAAACCCCTTAGCATGCGGCATCACAACGTAATAGTAAGAAGAATGGCAGTCAGCGTTCCCATTGTGAATTTATATGAGACGTGTGAGCCATTATGCTCTTTTAAATGCTCTTTATCCCTTGATGTGCCCCGTAATGCTCCCTCCTCCCCCTCCTCCTCCTCCTCCTCCTCCTCTTTCTCCCTCTTCTCCTAGTCCTCCTCTCAGACCACAAGCTCATACCCCCCCTCCCCCCAACAAGGCTGTCATACTACAGACTGAGGATGCAAAGAGAGAAGGAGAAGGAGGGAGGTAGGGAGGGCGAGGAAAGAGAGAGGGAGGGATGGAGGGAAGGAGAAGGAGGTAGGAGAAGAGGGAGAGGGAGAAGGAAGGAGGGAGGGAGAGGAAGGGGTAGGGAGGGAGTGAGGGAAGGAGGGAGGGAGAGGAGAGGGAGGGAAAAGAGAAGAGGTGTGCTTTTGTCTGGAAGGATTATGTTTTTTATTATATTATTATCTTTCTGTTTTTTTATCTTATGTTCTTTCTAATCCATATATTTCAGTGGTGAGTGAAGGAATATATTTTTCTCAAGTGTGAGTGAGTGAATGTGTGTGTGTGTGTGTGGTGAGAGTGTGTGAATTAGTAAATGATGCAGTGTGAGTAATTCTCTCTAGGTGAAAAGCGACAGGTAATTTCCTTCGTGTCAGTGAGCAAGGGTAATATTCTTTGTTGTGTGTGTGTGTGTGTGTGTGTAGTGTGGTGTGTGTGTGTGTGTGAGAAAGAGAGATAGAGATAAAGAAATAGAGAGAGAGAATGAGCAGTTATTAATCATCACCATTATCATCATTAGTCTACTATTAACACTGTCATCACTGCTGTCATCACTGCGAGCATAACCATCCCTCTCAAGACTCAGCACAAAAAAAATACCTTTTCTATCATACCTAAAACAATAAAGTATCAGTTAAAACCCTTACCGTACAGAACAATCTCATAAAACACAACAAAAACACGTACAATACAAAACTCCCACGGTCCTACATAAATCAGGCGACCCGTGCACGACCTGTCCTCGCTAGTAGCTACAGACGCCCTAAAAAAAAAACCAGTAACGTTAGAAGTCACGCTACAGTTACCAAGACGCTACAGTTCCCAAGACGCTACAGTTCCCCAGACGCTACAGTTCCCAAGACGCTACAGTTCCCAAGACGCTACAGTTCCCCAGACGCTACAGTTCCCCAGACGCTACAGTTCCCCAGACGCTACAGTTCCCCAGACGCTACAGTTCCCAAGACGCTACAGTTCCGAAGACGCTACATTTCCCAAGACGCAACAGTTCCCCAGACGCTACAGTTCCCCAGACGCTACAGTTCCCCAGACGCTACAGTTCCCAAGACGCTACAGTTCCCAAGACGCTACAGTTCCCAAGACGCTACAGTTCCGAAGTCGCTACAGTTCCTAAGACGTTACAGTTCCCAAAACGCTACAGTTCCCAAGACGCTACAGTTCCCAAGACGCTACAGTTCCCAAGACGCTACAGTTTTCCAGACGCTACAGCCGGAACTACTTACCTTAGACAACCCACACGCCTTAAACATCTACTGCAATTTTTATAAGACTAACTCTAAATCTTCTACAAGCCCGTCATCCATCGCTTTGCTATTACATATACACCCATATTTCCTCACAAAGACCTCATATACCTCTTTTTCCGAGTACTTATACAACCAAACATAGCCTTTATAGCCTTCACCGCAAGTTATAAAGTCCCCTACCACAGGCTAACACATTTATACACGTAAGACTACTCTCATAAACCTTAATAATAGCTGCTTTACGGAACATGTACATTTTCAAGCCGCCTACAGCCTTCACTACGTAACCTTGATAACTTTCTGGTCTACCGTAATGTGTACTAATGTAATAGACTAAATAATTCATTTTCTCACCCAATTATGCGAGATTGTCTACGTAATAAGCACTCTCGTTTCACATTAAGACACACATAATGGATATACAAAGGAAAATGGTTACGCAAAGGCAAAGAAATCTGAAGACACAGAAATCTGAATCTCTAAAAAAAGATAATAATAATAAAATAGATGCGGACAGGACTCTCTCTCTCTTGTCAAACGCGCGGAAGTTTGAAAATGTTGGAAGTATACAGAGAAGGTAAATAGAAAACTAATACTACAATGTATCAATAGAGGAAAGAACAAGGGAAATCAAAAGAGAAAAGAAACCAAAAAAAATAAAATAGCAAAAGCCAAAATGCAACTATACAGAAAAGAAAAAACAGGAAGAAAAAAAACAAGGAAATGTTTTGAAGTTAAATGGAAAAAGAACCAAAACTTTAATATATATATAGCTAATTAAGGTTATGACGCAATAATTTATGGAGCAGCGCTTTCTAATGACAAATCGATGCCAAGTAAGATATAATCAAAGCTAAAAATTAGAAAAAGGATAGAATATGTATTTGGAACGATGGATAAAGTAAAGCAAAAGAAAGAATGGTGAAGAGGGAGATGGAGAAAAAGAATTAAAAGTGAGGGAGGAATATGAACAAGAAAAAGAGAAAAGTTGAGAAAAAACTGTAGCATAAAAAGGAGTGGTTGGTGATGGGAGAGAGAAGGGAGTGTCAAATAAACACGTAAAAAGAGAGAGAGAGAGAGAGAGAGAGAGAGAGAGAGAGAGAGAGAGAGAGAGAGAGAGAGAGAGAGAGAGAGAGAGAGAGAGAGAGAGAGAGAGAGAGAGAGAGAGAGAGAGAGAGAGAGAGAGAGAGAGAGAGAGAGAGAGAGAGAGAGAGAGAGAGAGAGAGAGAGAGAGAGAGAGAGAGTGAGAGAGAAATAAAAAAAAACCAGCTTACAGAATGACAACTCAGCACTTGCAGCCATTTAGTCTTAGGAAAATTATTTAATTCGAAAAAGACAAAAAAGTTAACGTTAAGAAAGAAAAGATTAAATGAAAGGAATAATAAAACTGCAGACGTGTGTGGTAAGGAAAATGTATGAGAAAAAAACATTAAGAAACCATGATGATAAAATGAGGAAAAAAAGTAGAAATGCCCTGAAAAATTGTACTCATAATTTAAGAAGTGTGCCAATGGCCAAAATGTGCCAAATAATTAACGTAAAGAGAGAGAGAGAGAGAGAGAGAGAGAGAGAGAGAGAGAGAGAGAGAGAGAGAGAGAGAGAGAGAGAGAGAGAGAGAGAGAGAGAGAGAGAGAGAGAGAGAGAGAGAGAGAGAGAGAGAGAGAGAGAGAGAGAGAGAGAGAGAGAGAGAGAGAGAGAGAGAGGAAAGAAAGGAACACTGAGTAAACGAATACCAAAAATTGCAAACGTGTGAGGCAAGATAAATGTTTAAATATATATCCATGATTTCCAATATAAGAAAAAGATAGAAAAAACGTGCTGAAAAATTGTACTCATAATTTTAGAAGTGTGCCAATGGAGATAATTGATCAGGATTAATAACAGCTATTAATCACAAGAGACAATAAACACACCAATCAAATGAAAAATCAAACAAGAGATTTATCAATACAATAGTCCTCAAAATTATAATGTTTCTCCCGACGAAAATCTACCTTCTCGCCCTTTTCTCTTCATCCATCTCTTTCCTTCCCTTATTGTATCTAACTCTTTCTTCACCCTCAGAATTAAAGACAAAAAAAATTTACGCCAGAGAAATTTGTGTAAGAAAAAGCAATTATCCATGTAGCAAAGAACAATCATTTACTATACTGAAAAACAAATACAAAACAAGGAATTATATCAAAACCTCAAGTCACTGTAACTGAGCGCTTAAAAATAACAAGGTAAAATTTATCAAAGCAGATGAGTTCATTATATAATATTCACCATAATTCATCGGGGATTTATGTAAGCCTTGGACTTGATTCACGGGGAAATGGAAACAAAGTGGAGAGAGGGAAGGGAGGAAAAGGAAGGAAGGAGAGACTAAGGGCGAAGGAAATGAAGTTACATGCACGGTCGCGGGGAAAGGAGAAGCGGGAGGGAAGTTACAGGAGGAGGAGGAAGAGGAGGAGGAGGAGGAGGAGGAGGAGGAGGAGGAGGAGGAGGAGGAGGAGGAGGAGGAGGAAGAGGAGGAGGAGGAGGAGGAGGAGGAGGAGGAGGAGGAGGAGGAGGAGGAGGAGGAGGAGGAGGAGGAGGAATCAGGGTAAAGATACAAAATGGAGGAAGAAGAAAGTAAGGAAAAAAAATAAGAAGTGAATGTTACTAATTAATGTTTCTTTAAATACTTTCTCGACAGGGTATGCTATAAATAATTGGTGCAAATTTGAATGAGTTATTATGTGGCTCTTGGTAATAAGTGTAGCATCCTTACTAATTACCTTTTATTATTAATGACAACATATTTACATGACTGGCAACATTTTCGGCTCAAGGGGTACAAGGATTGGAGAAGAAGGGAGAAGAAAAAGAAGAAGAGGAAGAAAAGATAAAGTGGAAAAATATGAATGGAAGGTTGGGCTGTGGTGGATGAGGCTGAAGAAGAATGAGGAAAAATATGATTAGCTGATGGAGGAGGAGGAGGAGGAGGAGGAGGAGGAGGAGGAGGAGGAGGAGGAGGAGGAGGAGGAGGAGGAGGAGGAGGAGGAGGAGGAGGAGGAGGAGGAGGCGGTCTGGTGATGGAGGAGGTATTCGCAGTTCATGACCTATCACTTCATTCCCATCTTTCCTCCTCGAACCATCAATCTTGGTCTTCTTAATCTGCCCGGATCGCCGTCCTCGCCCTCGCTCGCCGCCGATACACGCTGTCTCTTCCGCCTCGAGAAAATGTCACTTGCAGAATATCGCACAAAAACTAATTACTCCTCATTAAAATAAGCACAAAAAAACTTAAATCCTACATATACTAATCTATTCGAAGCGTCTTTTTTTGTTACTACTACTTATATTGTACTTCTACTTTTTTATTACCTTTTATTTTAATCTACTCGAAGTGTCTTTACTGTTTTCAAGTCGCACAAAAATTCATTCCACTTCATAAGAATATATGACAAAAAAACTATAATTTATACATACACTAAACTACTCAGTGTTTTTTTTTTGGGTGGATATCGTCTTCAAGTGATTTTCGAGGGGCTATTGTGGCATTACGTATTGTTTCCGGCTATTGTGGCATTACGTATTGTTTCCGGCTATTGTGGCATTACGTATTGTTTCCGGCTATTGTGGCATTACGTATTGTTTCCGGCTATTGTGGCATTACGTATTGTTTCCGGCTATTGTGGCATTACGTATTGTTTCCGGCTATTGTGGCATTACGTATTGTTTCCGGCTATTGTGGCATTACGTATTGTTTCCGGCTATTGTGGCATTACGTATTGTTTCCGGCTATTGTGGCATTACGTATTGTTTCCTTATGTTTCTTTTTTCTCTTTCTGCCCTGCGTCGTGTGGTGGTTGGCGCCGCGAGGTAAAAGTGAAGACAACTTTCCTTCTATCCACTCTAACGCCAAGACGTCTTTTTCTAACTTCCACTATACGTCACTTTATAGACTTGACGAAACTCCACCTGCCAAGATTAGTTTGTGTCCGCTCAATTGCTCTTTCTCCCCCTTCACTCTTCCTTTGACCTTTTGTGTAGTACAGTTATAATCCAGGTACTGTACGTTACATACATCCTCATGAACTCTTCCCTTCTTCTCTTCCCTCTCTTTCTCATATTTACTTCTTTTTTTCGCTTTCCTTCTCCTCTCAGCCTCCAAACACACATATTCTCCATCTCGACACCTCATCTCCTCCTCGCTTATCAAAACCTGTATCGGTCATGAATTGCAAAGGTCTAGACGCTGATTGTAGCATCTTCTCATGAATACTTCTCACCCCCCCAGCCCCCCAACCCCCAGCACCACAATTCTCCCTCACGCTGCCCCCCCTTCTACGTCATCACCGCCGTATAGGAACTTTCCCACCTTAATAGACTGACCCTTCGCTATTTACAACCGCAAACAGATCCTTCCCCGATGGAAACTGTCCTACAACGGTAACATAACTAACTATTCAATTTACATCGACACTCCTCCTCCTCCTCCTCCTCCTCCTCCTCCTCCTCTCCTCCTCCTCCTCCTCCTCTTACTCCTCATGCATCATTTCCTACTCTTCTTCTTGCACGTCTTCTATTTCTTACCTTTCCTTTTATTCTATTTTTCCCCTCTTCCTTTTCATCATCATCATCATTATCATCCTCATCTCGTCTTGCACGTTTTTTATATTTTTTTCTTCTTTGACTTCTCATTTTCTTCTTCCTCGATTTCTCCTCCTCCTCCTCCTCCTCTTTGACTACTCCTTTTCTTCTTCTTTGACTTCTCCTCCTCCTCCTCCTCCTCTTCCTTTTCTTCTTCTCTGCATCCTCCTCCTCCTCCTCCTATTTTTCTTCTTTCTCCTCCTCCTTCTCCTTCAACGAGATGCCGAGCCAACACCATTCTGAGGGTGGAGAGGCGTGACCTGCTGCAAATGACCGCCGTGGGAGCTAAGCCGGTGAGAAGTCGAGGCAAAAGAGGGCTTACTATACCGCTGCCTGGCTGGATCTGCCCCGCCGGGTATGGACGTGGCTGCAGCGGGAAGGTGAAGGTCCTGCTCCAAGCCTTTCCTCAAGCAAGAGCTACTCGGGACTCCAAGTAAAATTGTTTAATTAGGATTTATGTGAGTACCTTGTAGGATAAGGAAAATATTTGTACATAATAGCGCATTACACCACAGCAGTTTACGTATTACTACAGACACTTTTGTTCCTTGTGAAAAAAGTCACATTACAGCAAAACTTCTAAAATGAAAGTAGTTTGATATTTATGCATACAAGATTAAGTTGTTGTACAGTCATTTAAAGTCGTAGAGTGGGAAAAAAAAACTACACAACTAAAATAAACATAGACATAACAAGTTCAAATATACAAATAATTCTTTATCGCTCTTCGAAATAAAAGGAAATATGTTGACGTAATGTGCTCTGATATTTCTCTTCAAAAGTCATTCCCCCGCCGCAGCATTGGTCTTCATTAGGCATAGTTTGGTCACTCCATCGTCACCCACTCCTACCACACCCTCACACTTCCATTACCCCCTCTACATCATCGCCCTCCATCCATCCATCTATATCTGTCCATCCGTCCATCACCACTTTTCCCTCACGCTTCTTTCTCTTAACATTTTCCTCTTCCTCTTCCGTTCTCATTTTCTTCCTTCCCTCCTTCTCAGACATCAGTCAAGGCATGCCATTCACATCTGCACTTTGTATTTAGTTAGTTGTATCCGTTTCCTTGGATCTGATTTTTGGTTAACTAACAGAATGGAGCTACATGGACACACACACACACACACACACACACACACACACACACACACACACACACACCATACACACATACACACATACACATACACATACACACACACACACACAACACACACACACACACACACACACACACATACACACAAACACACACACATACACACACACATACACACACACACACACACACACACACACGTTCATCGCCATATCATCGTGCCTCTGGATATCATGAAATCCGCTAAAACTTCCTCTGAACTGTAATATCCTTAAAGTCTACGAAATTTCTAATCATATAATCGTAAGAAAAGCGCACACGTGATCTAACCTTTTACTTTTCTCTCCTACTCGCCCGAATATTATTTCTTCCCTTCACAATTGCGTTCTTTCTTTGGATAATATTTGTGCCAATGCCCTTCTGTCACATGCCTCCTACTTATCCTTAGTTCAAAGAAATAATCTAAACAGTAAGAAAAGGAACGAGTGTCTAACCTTTAATTCTCTACTCAGCCGATTTAATTTAGCGTTAAAAAGGGGATCAAAGGAATTCTGTCTGAAGTATGTTGTTAGCGCAAGTGGAGACGACGCTGACCTTCAGCCTGCCTCTACTCTATCTTTATTAGTTGTCAAGAAGAAAAAATACATAAGACAGTTAGAAAAGACGAGTGTCAGAATAATTGCACAAGTCTTGTTGATTGGAACTGTATAGGGTGAAGAGAGAAGAGAGAGAGAGGAGAGCGGAGAAGGAAGAATGCTGAGAGCGAGTGTAGGAGAAGGAGGAGACGAGAGCGGGACTAAGAAAGTTTTCGGAGACAGGACGTAGAGATCAGAGTAGAATGATTATTGAGAGTTGCCGAATCGAAATAGCCGAGAGAAGGAGGTAGAAGAGAAGAGATAGAAGATTGTGAGGGAGATGGAGAAGAGGATGATGAGAGAGAGAGAGAGGAGAGGAAGGGGGAGGGAAGAGAGAGAGAGAGAGGAGAGAGAGAGGGAGAGAGGAGAGAGAGAGAGAGAGAGAGGAGAGAGAGAGGAGAGAGGAGGAGGAGAGAGAGAGAGAGATGAGAGAGAGAGAGGAGGAGAGAGGAAGAGAGAGAGAGAGAGAGAATAGGAGGAGAGAGAGAGAGGAGGAGAGAGAGAGAGAGAGAGAGAGAAATCAGTATCACAAGCGTCAATGAGTATACTTCCCTATATACGTGTGAAAAGTAACTAATATCCAAAATATCCAGTAGCAAAATTTCAAGTTCTCAGTACAAGTATTTTTTATGGGCTACTTTGATGATTTATTTGTGTTGGCCTCGTCTCGGGCTAACACATGGGACGGAGGGATGAACCGCGACTTAACTTCCGCCCTGCCATAAAACTACCGTCCCTCCCTTTATATCCCCGCCTGGCCAGAATATCTTCATCTATCGGGATGTCAGGATTTTACTATTATAATGACGATAAAAGGAATTGGTTAGGGGGATCGCGACGGAACACAGCGACACACGGAACACTTTACGAGGAGCTTTACGAGTCGCGTTCCATTGTACATCAGGCTATTGTGAAGGGAATGCCGGAACACTGATATTAATTACTCCCGGAACACTGACATTACTCCCGGAACACTGAAATTACTCCTGAAACACTGAAATTACTCCCGGAACACTGAAATTACTCCTGCACAACATCTGAACATTACTCCCGGAACAAACTGAAACACTTACTCCCGGAACACTGACATTACTCCCGGAACACTGAAATTACTCCTGAAACACTGAAATTACTCCCGGAACACTGACATTACTCCTGAAACACTGACATTACTCCCGGAACACTGACATTACTCCCGGAACACTGACATTACTCCCGGAACACTGACATTACTCCCGGAACACTGACATTACTCCCGGAACACTGACATTACTCCCGGAACACTGACATTACTCCCGGAACACTGACATTACTCCACCCATTCACCAGGGATGTCCTCACGCAACCACCTGAGATCCTGAGGCAACGAATGTGTCCCTTAAATCACCTTAAGAAAACGAGGAAACAACACAAACACTTTCCTGACTGTCCCGTATACCGCGGGATTTCAGTGCATTTCATAAAATAAAATAATTTATAACTACATTTCACGGGAGTAACCGGCTAAATTATTGTTCCTGTGTTTATGTTTCACCTTCTGGCTAACGTCTCCCGATGTAAGCAATGAAGAAAAAATGTATAGTGGTCTATTTTTTTTAGCAGGGAATAAATAAGGTAAATGCTGCGGCTATTTTTTTTTTTTGTAGATACACACACGCCTTCGAGCCTCCCACCTAAGAGTGTTTACAGCGTCGACCATTGCTAACGACAGGGTGTAAACAGTAGCCAAGAATACCTGCAAGGCTAACCAACAGGACAACAGAAAGGCGGAGGTGTGCGTGCTAGAGTGTTCTCCCTTCTCTTCACTCACTCATTTCCCCAACGCACTCTTCAAACTCATACTCCCCCCTCCCTCCCTCTCTCTCATTTCCCAACGCACTCTTCAAACAAAACAAAAATACTTGTACTGAGAACTTGAAATTTAGCAACTGGATATTTGGGATCTTTGCTACTTTTCACACTTAGGGAAGTCTATATTCATTTATGTGTTTGTGATACTTATTCTCTCTCTCTCTCTCTCTCTCTCTCTCTCTCTCTCTCTCTCTCTCTCTCTCTCTCTCTCTCTCTCTCTCTCTCTCTCTCTCTCTCTCTCTCTCTCTCTCTCTCATTTCCCCTCGCGCTCCCTCACCCACTTATCACACATTTTCTGCTTTCAACGAGGGAGGAATTCTGAGGTAGGAGCTCGGGTAGTAAGACTCAAGGGCGTGCGTGAAGGGTAAGGGCGGGTGGTGGGCGGTGGTACTGGGACGCTGGGTTGTGGAGGTTTGGGTAAATAAGGGGAGGTAAAGGGGATTTGAGATACGGTAAGGGGAGACAAGGGGAGAGAATGAATGGAGATAAAGGAATGAAGGGAGATAAAGGAATAAAGAGGATAAGAAGATAAGATAAGAATAAGAGACGGGACAGAGACGCGGGAATTATTGTGTTCTGAAGGGCAAAGCTGAAACTGGAGTATTTTGTGCCTATAGTCTATTTTATTTATTATGGTCAAAATGCACTAAGGAAGCCACGCCCCCTGCCTCCCCTTCTATTCTACGGGGCAGCTGATTGGTGGATTCCTCGTATCATCACTACCAATCACAATATCTTCACTACTTAACAGCGCGTGACCACTGGACAGAGCCATCTTCACTACAAAGGGTGACAAAATCAAAAATTCCTTAGTAGTGAAGATTGCTCTGTCCAGTGGTCACGCCGCTGTTAAGTAGTGAAGATATTGTGATTGGTAGTGATGATACGAGGAATGTACCAATCAGCTGCCCCGTAGAATAGAAGGGGAGGCAGGGGGCGTGGCTTCCTTAGTGCATTTTGACCATAATAAAAAAAATAACTATAAACATAAACTTTACGAGACAATGGAAAAAAAATTGCGGCACCACAGTAAACCCGCATGATGGACATTCGGTGTAAACAATATAATATGCTGGACACGAACCCTCTGGAGACTGAAATATTGAAATTGGTATCTGTATGATTGAATATGACCTATATTTCAACCATTAATATATTGTCACTGAAAAAAAAAATACGAAATGACGAGGTAAATGCGTGAATAAGGTCGCCACGAAATATCTTCCTCCCGCCATGCACGACCCTCGACAGACCACAACCGATAACCGATACTTTGCGCGGCTGTGCCCTTTGCTTTACTGCATTTCTCATGGTTCTTTCTTAGTGCTGTGGGCAAGAATCACCAAAAATAACTTCTAAGGCCTTTACATTTCCGTGTCGCGCTCCTCCAGAAGGTAGAGAGGGAGGGAGAGGGTGGTGGTGAGGGGGAAGGATCCTCTCATCATCACCCACAAAGAACCTCACCGATAAGAGCTTTTTTTCTCACTTTCTCTCTCTCTTTTCCTCATTAAGGTTGCCATCAGAGGCGACAAACTCCCGCCGTCGCTTGACCTTTATGCTCGTACAAGCGCCTGCGTCTCCGTGGCCTGGCATTCCTGCTTCGAGTATACAAGTTTACTTCACACCTTCAGCCTTTTTATTCTCTCTCTCTCTCTCTCTCTCTCTCTCTCTCTCTCTCTCTCTCTCTCTCTCTCTCTCTCTCTCTCTCTCTCTCTCTCTCTCTCTCTCTCTCTCTCTCTCATTCCACTTCCTCCCACTTTTTTCTTCTTCCTCCTTTTCCTCATGTTCTCCTTCCTTCCGTCTTTTTTTTTCAACATTCTCTCCCTTTTCCTCGCTCTCCTCCGTTCCCCAATCCTGTGCCACGTTAAGGTAAATCCATCGGTGGTGAGACGTCCACCAAGCCCTTCCTCAGCCTCGTCCTGCCACTCGAGTGAAGGGATAACAATTAGAGCGCATCTTTACCGCACCCTCCAGAATGCCGCTGCAAAAGACTTCAGGATATTTTTTTTTTGGAGGCGGAATCAGATCTCGCGGCTGCAGACGAGAGAACAAATGAACGACCAGTATGTTATTGAAGTGCCATCGCAGTCACGTACAGGCGACCTCGCATTGGCCAAGCATGTGTGTGTGTGTGTGTGTGTGTGTGTGTGTGTGTGTGTGTGTGTGTGTGTGTGTGTGTGTGTGTGTGTGTGTGTGTGTGTGTGTGTGTGTGTCTGTGTATGTGTGTGTGTATGTGTGTGCCTGTGTATGTGTGTGTGTGTGTGCCTGTGTGTGTGTGTGTGTGTGTGTGTGTGTGTGTGTGTGTGTGTGTGTGTGTGTGTGTGTGTGTGTGGTGTGTGTCTGGTGTGTGTGTGTGTGTGTGTGTGTGTGTGTGTGTGTGTGTGTGTGTGTATGTGTGTATGTGTGTGCCTGTGTATGTGTGTGTGTGTGCGTGTGTGTGTGTGTGTGTGTGTTTAAGTAGCCGCATAAGTTCAGCCTCACTAACAACCTCCATCTGAGTTACCAAGGGAAGGAAGGAAATGTCGCACCCATGCAGGGAACTATCTGTACGGACAGTAGGGCGCCGCTCCGTCAGCACCAGCCGCAGAAGACACAAACTGACCAAAAATATCATTATCGTAGTGGCGCAGGAGGAAGAGAAGAGCAAGAAGAAGCAGACTAGGAGGAGGAGAAGAAAGTAAGAGGAGGAAGCGGACCATGAACATGAGAGAGACGCGATCACAGCTACACCGCCATCGCCAGGAATGTCTTCAACACCTCCAATAACAATAAAAGAAATAACAGGAGCAGAAACAACTCCAGCAACCATGTCGAAAATGCTGACGGCGACCATGGCGGCGACACTGTCAGCTCGAGGGAGAAGGGCTAAAGACGAGAAACGGCAAAAGTTATTGGGAAAAACACCCTCATTTGCATGTTGAGGCGCGGGATCAGCTCACACGATGACGCGGCAGTGTCGTCACCCACTCGGCGGCGTGTCACATGAACATGCTGACGCCCACAATATTCCCGGCTTAGAGAAAATCGGGCGAAGATTCACACGGATGCCAAGCGCTTCCAAACTACATGGCAAATTTTCGTTGCCTCTGTAAATCACGACCCTATTATCCTCCCTCATGTCTTTTAGATATGCATTGCACTTGCCTTTGATGTACTAAAGTTTGAAAATTAGTCAGTCAATTGTCAAAGTAATTGTTTTTGACCTACTGAGTACAAGCAGGTGTGGAGGTAATCTAAGACTAGGTACACGATATACCTGCACATCACTGTACGAGTTATTCACTCCCTGTATTCTATTATAGTTCAACTGTCTACCTACTTCCTACTTTTCTGTCCTTATTAATATTGCCACGTCCCATCGTATTGGTCTTGGCTGTTCCTAAATATTACTGACAAGTCTACAAAAGTAATGGGAGGGCGGCTACCTTCTCCATCCTCCCATCCTCCTACCTGCATCCTCCGCTACACTTGTTGCTCTTAAACGCATCAGGAACAGCTAATTACCACCTGCCCTGAAACTATTCATATGAAAATAAACAAAAGTACAAAAAAGTAAGGCAATTACTTAGTGTTGCATCCACATTTGAGCTCAGCAGCGGACGTTTCCATTACAGAACTTAACGATGAGGAACATGCAAATTTATATATTTCGTGATTCTATTTTCGATAATCCGATTAATTTCTTTAATGCAATTATAATGCACACTTCAATACACGAGTTAAACGTAATGCAAGCTACATATACACTTCCAACTAATTATATGTTCACGATCATGACCGTCATAATTAGACGATACGTTAACATAAGCATTGATCCGTTTTGACGTTCACAAGACAGAATGGAAACATATCTGCGGCGCCAACCCCCCAAGGAAGACCAAACCCGCCGTATCACCGCCGCCGTGACCCAGAACTGCCAACGTGTGATGTAACCCAGCCCAACCCTTCCAATCCTTAATCTATCCTGATGACTAACCAACGCTTCCTTCCTCATCAGTTTAACTCCCGGCGAGACCAAGTCCCATCACGACGAGCAGCGATTAGCATCATGGGGCCAGATAACGAGACACATTCATGTTTCTCTCAGCGTTCGAGACCCGCAAACCAGCTCCGACTCTGATCCTACAATGCTTGAAACACCGATTATTAAACACACGAGACACACAGGCACTTCTACACCGCATGAAACGACACCTGTACATCCTCTTATCACTATATCCGCAATACAATCATCTGCATTACGGTGAGTCAAGGTGTTTGTGGGTGAAGTGTCTATATATGTACATATGCCCGAAATACACCGCAGCCCGCCCTTCCAATGCTTTCCCGCTATACGGTGCAATAAACTAGGTATGAGTGAGGCTGTATGTTGGTTGGGAATGTTGTGGCCCCGAGCATAAGTCGCGGCAGAGGATGCGTCGCGATAAGAAGAAAAAAACGAGGGTGTAAAAAAATGAGTTAAGAGGAAGGAACACATGCAAGTGAATAAAAAAAAACGAAATGACATGAAGGAGAAAAGTTAAGGCAGAGGGAGGAATGAGAAATGAGAATATTATGAAAAAAGGTGAAGGTATGTAATGAGGGAAGGCAGAAGGGAGTTACGAGTACCACGGAATGCTGGGAGGAAACGGAAGGAAGCAATGCAGAGGCGGCGTCGTGAGGCATAGAGGGAAGACTTCAGTGAGGAATAGAGGAAGAGGAGGAAGAGGAGGAAGTCTGAAGGAAAAATAAAAGCTATAGAATAATGACAGAAGAGAAGACGGGGAGGAAGAAGGAAGGCTTGGCGGGAAGAATAGGAGGAGGGTTAAGAGAAGGAAAAGCACTGGGAGGAGAAAGAAAATGGAAGGAAAAAATATGGCACCATGTTGGAGGAAAACAGGGAAGGTTAGAAGGAGGCAAATTCTCTCCGTGAAGGAAGGAGGAAGAGAGGGAGGGAAGAGGTAAGAAAAGTCCTACTAACGAGAGAGAGAGAGAGAGAGAGAGAGAGAGAGAGAGAGAGAGAGAGAGAGAGAGAGAGAGAGAGAGAGAGAGGAGAGAGAGAGAGAGAGAGAGAGAGAGAGAGAGAGAGAGAGAGAGAGAGAGAGAGAGAGAGAGAGAAAAGAGAGAGATGAGAGGAGAGAGAGAGAGAGAGAAAGAAAAGAAGGAGACAGATGAGAAGAAGGAAGACGAGTGAGAAGAGAGGAGAGAGAGAGAGAGGAGACAGAGAGAGAGAGAGAGAGAGAGAGAGAGAGAGAGAGAGAGGAGAGAGAGAGAGAGAGAGAGGAGAGAGAGAGAGAGAGAGAGAGAGAGAGGAGAAGAGGAGAGAGAGAGGAAGAGAGAGAGAGAGAGAGAGAGAGAGAGAGAGAGAGAGATGAGAGAGAGAGAGAGAGAGAGAGAGAGAGAGAGAGAAAAAAAAAAAAATCTGGCCAACGTAATTTCGGGATAAGGAAGGAAAGGGAAACTGCAGTGGAAAAGGAGGGGAGAGAAGGGACAAAGAGGGAAGGAGGGGCATGGGAGGAAGATACAGACGATGCTAAGGGGAGGAAGGAGGCAAGGGGAGTTCCAGCAAGGCGGCAGGGAAAGCGAGGGGCAGGGAGAGGCGATCCCCTGGCCCTGTGCCAAACACACACCAACGGAGACAGGCACACTATACGCTAGGGAGAGGCAGGGGAGAGGGGCAGGGGAGAGGGAGAAGAGAGGGGTAAGGGAGAGGGAGGAGAGAGGGGTAAGGGAGAGGGAGGAGAGGGGAAGGGGAGAGGGAGGGAGAGAAATGGAGGAAATGAGAAGCAGGAGGGAGTGAGGGGGAGGTGACTGCAGCAGAAAATTAAATATATGAAGTACAGGGGAAAAAAAGAATATGGGAAAAAATTGCTAGCCGTAAAGTGAAGGCGGAGACGTTGAGGGAATATAAATATTGAAGAAAAAAATAATCTTGAGATGAAGGCAAAAGGCGGAAAAAAGTTAGGAAGAAATTTGTTTTGAGGAAAAAAAATGGTGTTGAAGGGATGCAGAATGGAATAGTAATAATGAACACCAACATCATCACTATCACCATCTTTAGTAGTAATAGAACACACTAAAAAATACAAGGAAAAAGATACGAAAAACAAGGGTATATGAGTAATGGTGGGGATGGTGGGGAAGGGTATTAGAGGGGAGTTAGGGAAGAAAACGACAACCCTTCAGCCCCTTCCCCTCTTGTTCGTCGACTCCATCATGGTCGTCGAAGAGGGGGACTTCTCGACAACACTTTCCGAACGACTTGGTTATTGAGACGGCGCGTTGTTTACTGGCGGGCATTATCATTACCCGGCATATGGCTCACCTTTTATAGCCGGCATCACTTTCTCCCGCCATTGCATTACTCTGAGAAATCACCCACCGACCTGGAAAACAATCCTCTAAAGATACGGCACCAGATCCAAGCAGCATCCTTTTCCTCGGGACCTTCCACCGTAAATACATTAGACTCGACGAACTGTTTCTCCCAAGAGGGTCATACTGAAGGCGCTGGGAGGCAGGGGAGGGAGGGCAAAAAGGAGAATCCATGCAATTTGCCCGCGGGAAGAGCTATGTTTATGTGTAACGTGCAGCAAATGGGCGGTGGGCGGCGGGGTGTGTCGTGCCTCTCTTTCCCGCCCCCGTTTTATGTAAGGTGAAGGCCCCGCAATCTTGCATTCCACCTCGCGCCGTCCATCTGACCGAGTCCTATAACCCCAAGGAGCGAGCTACACCCGGCTGGTGACCTCTTAACTCAGGGCCTTGTCAGCGGTCGCCGTTCGGAGGGCAACGTGAAAGACGCAAGAAGCACTGCCACCTTCATCTATCACACCCAGAACAATACAGTGCCCGCGGCAGGAGGGAAATGACTTAATACCGGAATATAACACACACCCGCATAAAAAAATAAACTTAAGGCCTTTCCTCAAGCTTGGGAGAAAACGCAGAGGCTCGCACTATAAATGCCTTGTGCCAGACGAAACAAAAGTATGCAAATTTGCGGTAAACAAAATAAAAGCAAAAATATACTAAAATATTCTGCCCTTCCCTGCGGTGGCAGAGGCGAGGAGCGGCCACACCAGGGCTGCTGGGAGGGGCGCTCTCTTTTAACATTATTTAACATTATTCCCTTTTCATTGAATTTAGTAATAACAGTGATGAAAATGTTAAAGGTGATCAAAATAACAATCATTATTAAAAAACAACAAAAACCTGATATCATGCATTGTAGCCTACTTTCTGATAAATCCAAAATTTCTAAAGAGTAATCTCCCGTTCCCATGTTCTTGAAAGAAGAAAAATCGCACATATTAGCGACTCATATAATGTTAAAACGACCCCTTCTAATCTAAATCAGGTTTTGACTTTCAATTTATTCTATAAGATAATCAGCGCGAGCACACAGTAAAAAACCACAACCCTTCACCCCAAACAACGAGTCAACCCATGAATATGCAGTGCGGAGAAAAATAAGAGTAGGAAACATTTTTGGACCAGAATCAATAACTTAATTCCGGCAGTTAAAGGAATGACGGGGCGAGAGGAGGGTGCGAGTACGCTTTTACGGCGAGGAGTCAGTTGTGGAGAAAGATTTTACAACTTACTGAAAAATATCGGAATGTCAATCACATTATCGCACGTCATTTAAGTTGTGAAATGCTAACCAAACTGACTCACTCCACACCAAGCTTGGGTTCCTCTCTCGGGTTCACAGTCCTAAGTATGATATCAGAAGGACACACAAACGTTATAATTCTTAAGTAGTGATCATGTAAGGATATGCTTCAGTACGACTCACTCCAAAGTTCAAGTCCCTTTTTTAATGTTCACAATCCCACATATAATAATGAAAACAGCGATATTAAAATTATTTTGATAGTGAAGACAAAGTAACTAATTAGGTAAGAAGGAAGAGTGTTTATGGAGGTGATGTAGAGGAACAATTTCAAGGTCAGGTTAATAATGACATGCGCAGACTATTTAACCTTCACCTCAACCTAGCCTCTTAGACCCCAAGAATCAGGCAACCGTCCCTACCTCTCCGCCAGCCAGGAAAACCACCACCACCATCACCATCACCACACCACCACCACCACCACCAACCACCGCCACCACCAGTCTCCGTCTAAAAGGCCGGGCGACAATATTCCTTGTGTCTATCTGAGCCACTCATCACGCTCGCCTATCACACCTGTCAATAAGGTCTTGTTTATGCCTTCGCCTCCCTCATTACTCTCGCCGGCCGCCCTCACGCCTCCCACTACCCATTCCCCTACAGGACCGCCCACCCGCCCACCCACCTTTTCTCTAGACGCCCTTGTTCCCGCCGCTACACCGCCCCTCCGTGTGTGTCGCCTTCAGGCCAGTTTATGAGAGGGATGTCAGGCGTGTGATTTATCCAAGGTGTGATAATTTTTATGTTCCCGAGGTCATACTAAGTAGTTGAGTTATTTTGTTTCGTAAGCTTTAGTTTGTTGGTTTGTTGTGTTAATGATGTAATGTTCGTGTGATGTGCAGTGCTTGCTTTGAGAAACATACACATATACACATGAATGCACAAACACACATAAATCAACATATACTATACACAAACAAGCAATCTCTCTCTCTCTCTCTCTCTCTCTCTCTCTCTCTCTCTCTCTCTCTCTCTCTCTCTCTCTCTCTCTCTCTCTCTCTCTCTCTCTCTCTCTCTCTCTCTCTCTCTCTCTCTCTCTCTCTTCTCTCTCTCTCTCTCTCTTGTTCCCACTCCTTTCTTTTCCACACACTATCTTGCGGTCCCTTCCTTCTCCGGCCTTCCTCCTCCCCTCCCCTTCCTTCCTCTTTCCCTTCCCTGCTTGTAAAACAACCCCGCTGGCCTAAATTCCAAGCTGGATCCTTGTAAAGCGCACAGGTTTGGTGTTTTGTTTCTCTTTTTTATTGGGAGTCGTAGTATTTATATTCTTTTAAATATTTGTATTATATTTATCGCTCCAATATTTACTGTTTCGTTGATTAATGTATGACTTACTTTCTTTTCTTCTTTTTGTATTTCCTGTTTTGGTAATGATTCAATGTCCTTATCTTCCTATCTCCCTACGCTGATGTTTAAAAAGTTGAGTTGTAAATTTGTTTTTTATTATCATCGGTTACTCTGTTTACAATATATCCTTTGTTGTTTGTTTGTTTACTCCATTCGAAATATGCAGTTATTCTTTACCGGCTACTTTATGCAAGCTGCTTCTCTTGTTATTTCACAACAAATTTTGGCATCGGTGCGATATTTTTTTTTTTTTTTTTTTTATGAGCGGGAGGGAGCATGCAACTTTTTTTCATTGCATGCGTGTACATTTTTCTAAGTTTCTCCTTTAGTTTCCATTCATGAAAGTATTTTTTTCTTTTTTGCATTCCACACAGGTTTAACGTAATTGGCATCGACGTTGCAAAAAAGAAAATGCACCAGGATTCACTAATGATTTGCCTGAACAGCTCATAAATTACTAAAGAGATTCCATTGGCTGTGTTTTTGTTTCTGCAATCAAGAAAGCAATTGCAAATGTTGCGTCATCATTCTACTGAACGAAAAAATATATTCTTTCTCTGATTTATTTTTCTATTCACCTTTCCAGTTCGTTTGTATACTTTACTTTTTTCGTGACTAATGCGCCCACATGTTGTTATGTTTATGAATCATGTGTATATATCATTTGTAATTATAAATATGTGTGTGTGTGTGTGTGTGTGTGTGTGCTGTGTGCGGTGTGTGCGTGTGGTGTGTGTGTGTGTGTGTGCGTGTGTATGTGTGTTGTGTGTGTGTGTGTGTGTGTGTGTGTGTGTGTGTGTGTGTGTGTGTGTGTGTGTGTGTGTGTGTGATGTACTCGTAATTACATTCATATGCATAAACGTGTGTGATTTGTGTAGCTACATACAACACAATAAATTATTCAATACCTTATCGACCTACGTCATTCAGTTTACTTCTACAACCATTACTACAAACTAATAACATCACAACCACGCATTGCGACGTAAAAACACTCTAGAGCAAATGTAGATTAAATAACAACTTTGTGAAAATTGAGTTAAATATCTTGTATGTGGGAGAATCTTTTTTGCGTTCCGCTCGCGCCCCTCGACACTTGACATTTACCTATATAACCTAACCCGCCCACCTGTACAAACCCACCATCCGTATACTCGCTCCCAATTTTTTTTTTTTTCCGTACTGCACCCACTTTCTATTCCCACTCACACTCCGTTCCTTAACCAGCGTATACCTTTAATCATACACATCTTCACCTTCCCCCACCACCCACCACCCTCCACCCCTCCACCTGTCCTCACTCCACACTCTTATCGCCAGCTACCCTCCCCCGCATACCACCTCCTGCCCCCCCAAAAAAAATAATAAACAACGTAAGTAAAGTAGCTCCTTCACAAACTCACATAATATCGTCTCACTTATAAAGTTTCAGAAGTTAAAAGACACAGAAAAATATAATCTCAAAAGACTTATGAGAGGTTACGGCGACATCTTTACGCAGTTACGGTGAATAATTAGCAGCATTTCTTTATTCACACAGATTGGAAAGTCCCACGTCTAGGAAATGAGGTTGTTGGTGTGTGGGAGGAGGATCAGCATTTGTGAAGGGAAGTATAACATCTTGCAAGTGCGTAATAGAAAGGTGCGTGTAATGCGTTAGAGATCTCGTGTTACTTTTTTGTGCAGGGATTGTTTTCAGCCCAATAAACTGTTGTGTTGTTGAGGGAGTGGCGGGACGGGAGGCTGCTGGGAATCAATATCACACCAGCTGGTCGGCAATAACACCCTCGCAGCCCAGACCACCACCAACACCATCGCTACCAACACCATCACCACCAACAACAACCACACCACCACCATCACCACCACCAACACCACCGCTACCAACACCACCACTACCGCTACCACTATACCACCACCAACACCACCACCACCACTACCAACACCAACACCACCAACACCACCACCACCACTACCGCCACCACCAGCAACACCACCAACACCACCACCACCAACACCACTAACACCATCACCACCAACAACACCACCACTACCAACACCACCGCTACCAACACCACCACCACCACCTCCTCTTCAGTTATCGTCTAGTTACACTTTTCAAGCCGCGAAAAGTCAGCTGAAGGACATGCAAAGATAACTTTCTTCCCTTCAACCTGTCTTGGCACGGCTGAGAAAGTGCATGATAACATTCGTGAATAAACTGGAAAAAAACGAGAAACCAAATATATATTTTTATTAACTGGTACTGAGGATATAAACCAGTCAATTTCACAGCAGCAGGATAGGTATCAAGGAAATTCAAATGTTACGACCAGCCTTCAAGAGGTGACATCCGGAGGGAAACACAATTTACACCTTTACCTGACAGACCACCACGACACATCCCTCCGCATAACACTATCAACACCTCACATCCTCCCTTCCGGCCGCCACCCATACAAGCACTCAGTCACGCCTTCCTCCCCTCGCCTCTCCATGCCACTATGTATGACTTAGCAGACCTCACGCCCACCTCTGCCTGCCACCCACACTTATTTCCATATTTCACGCCACCCGCAACGCCACACCTGTACCTCCCCTCCCCCTGTCCTACACAGGAACCTTATAGAACGGCAGTTCCTTATAGGAACCACCATGTGTAGGTCTCACGGCCTCTTTAGTCTCATGCATGCGAGGCTACATCCAAAGAAGAAGTTAAAAAATCAAGTGTAATAATATACTAAAGCAATATCAGATACCTTAAGATTCTTTCCTGTCTGTGAAAAAAAAAATCCATGTAAAAAGTTACCAGCCATACATCCTTGTCCCTTCCCGTCGCCTCATGACACACAGAACCAAACAAGAATAAAAAGAATATAATTATATACGAATAAGAAAATCAAGAGTTGGAAACAGAAAAGAAAGAATTCCTCAGAAATTAAAAGAAAAGTATTTAACTATCCGATATCAGAACTGAAAGAAAAAAATGAATAGAAAAAATCAAAAGCAGACAGCCTCGCCTTCACTAACAAGTAGACTTCAAAAACACATCAGAATAAACGTAAATAAAATCAAAATAAATACATAGAGTTCTAAGGCGAAAAGAAAAGTAAAAAGATAATCGCCCAAACGCATTTAAGAAAAGTTCAGAAAGCAACATTAGTGAAGTGCTTGAAACAAACGCCATACAAGTCTTCACCTAAACATTTTTACCGACCTGAAAATCTTTAGCTCTTCCAAAACACCCCTTTTTGCCGTTCCTCCATCTACCTCTAAACCTCTCCTCCTTTTCTCCAGCCATCTCCCCGCCCTCAACACCGCCTCGTTACCTCCCCTAAGGCACCACGGCATCGCAACCTTCAGCGTCATCTGTCTAGGGAAGAACGAGGTGTTGGGTCCGTTGGGAGGAAGGGAGGTGCAAGGGTGAAGAGTAGCGCTGTTAGGGGTGAGGATACAAGAGGTAAAAAATCACTTGGAGATAATAGCAAGAGCAATGGAGGTATAGCAAAGAGTATAGCAAGTGACAGAAGACTGTGCAGAAGGCGTCTGAAATAATGTTCGGATACAAGAGGTATAAAGTCACTAGGAGGTTGAGAGGTGCTGATGGGGATATGCCACCTTGTATTATAGATAGATTGATAGTTATGAATGTCTTGCGTGATGTCTCGTGATGGTGAAAGGAGAAGTTTTGATGTTCATATAGTAATTCTGTGAAGTTCAGTTTAATTATCATATATGTATACAGATTGCACCATGGAAAGGGTACACACACGAACTGAGGACGACAACTTATTCTCTCCATGACTCTTGCTTTAACCTTGCCGCATTGTGTTTGAGAGAGAGAGAAAGAGAGAGTAATGCAAGGGAGTTAGAGAAAGTAAGCAAAGTTAAACTAAAAATAATTAACTTACCGTTAACAAGAATAAGCCCAAGTTAAGTAAATAGTTCACATCTTACATAAAAATAAGAAGTGAGATAAATTTACATGAAACAAACATTAGACTCTCTCTTACTTACTCCCTCTCTATCTCTCTCTTACTTTCTCTCTATCTCACTCTTTAACACGAGGCACCATATTAAGTCTCATTCTTGCTCCCCTGTTCCTCCCATACTACATCCCGACGCAACATTGCAAATAACAAATGACAAAATGAGAATGTGACTTTAATTAACACGCTCCAAGCATACTCCAAGCATACTTAAGGTCAATGAGCATACGGCGCAGCATCTCAGCATGATGTTCTCCTTAGGGTACCAAGGGAGGCAAAGATGGAAATGGGAGGGCGAGAATGAGGGTGTAGAAATGAACGTATGAGAGAGAGAGAGAGAGAGAGAGGAGGAGAGGAGAAGAATGAGAGAGCGAGAGAGATGAGAGAGAGAGAGAGAGAGAGAGAGAGAGAGAGAGAGAGAGAGAGAGAGAAAGAGAGGAGAGAGAGAGAGAGAGAGAGAGGAGAGAGAGAGAGAGAGAGAGGAGAGAGAGAGGAGAGAGAGAGAGAGAGAGAAGAGGAGAGAGAGGGAGAGAGAGAGAGAGAGAGAGGAGAGAGAGAAAAAAAAAACGAGTGTAGAAATGGATATATGAGAGAGAAAAACAGAATAGCGGAAGGAAAGGAGACAGTATGAAAAAAAAAATGCGACAAAGGAGGAATGGGTAGAAAGATGGACTAACAAAAAAAAAAAAAAAGGCCGGTGATGGATTAGGAGAAAAAGAGAAGAAAACAAGTCGAAATAAGTAGTAGAAGAAGTAGTAGTAGTAGTAGTAGAATGTGCCTTGAGTGGGTAGGTGGTGTGGGAGGGAAATAAAGTGCTAGGAAGGGGTAGAAAGTGCTAGAGAAAGAGAATAAAGACCTAGACAGGGGAGTATAAAGTCTTTGGGGAGCAGAATAAGTGTGTTGTTAAGGCCACGCACCCTTCTTACACCCCTCTCCCCTCCCTCCCCTTCCCTCCCCTCCCCACGGGTTGCCAGCGAATGTATGCAAATAAAACTACTCTCTAGATTTACATGACAAACCTGGACCACGCTAATGGAGGAATAACACCGCCTCGGCCTCGACACAACAGTCCGCAAGGCAAGTGGCCACACCAACACCAGGACAAACAAATCTACTTATTTTATTTTGTTCCTCTCTCTCTCTCTCTCTCTCTCTCTCTCTCTCTCTCTCTCTCTCTCTCTCTCTCTCTCTCTCTCTCTCTCTCTCTCTCTCTCTCTCTCTAACTCATTCTCACTCATCACAATATGCAAATTACACATTAGTCCCAAATTTAAACTATATTGCGCTGTTTTAAAATGTAACACACAAACACACATACATACCCACACACGCACACACACACACACACACACACACACACACACACACACACACACTCTTTACACAGTACTTTAGGTACTCCGTAGTGTAGGGAGCACGCTCGGTTCACAACCGAGAAGTCCCGGGTTCGATTCCAGGGCGGAGCGGAAACATATGGGCTGTTTCCTTAAAACCCGAGCCCCTGTCCACCCAGCAGTGAATGGGTACCGGGTGTTAGCCGGGGTTTGTCACCTGCTCTCCGGGGTGCTGGTTTCGGTCAAAACTAAGCACTAAGGATGAATGATAGAAAATATTGATATGGAGACGGGTCCATACGAGCGTTGCTCAGGCCCTCTAAAATACAACTAGATGAATACAACTAGATGAATACACACACCAATACACACACAACACACACACACACACACACAACACACACACACACACACACACACTCACCAGCTTTCAAAATTTGTAACGTACTTCATTTCAACACAAGGAAACAGCCAATGCCACAGGTCTGCAAGTCACACTACGGATAAGCGACAAATCAGCCACTCGTTACCTTCACACCTTAATTGCAACGGAGAAATGAGCGATAACCTGAAATAAGTCATCGGGGCCACTATATCGGTAAGACAATGATACACGCAACGCCACAACGTACCCCGCAAACACCACAAGTCATGCGGCGTAAAAATTATGTTTTTTAACCCCTTCACGCCCAGATCTTTCCTTTGCTATAAAAAATCCTTTGTTGTTGAGCCATATAATTTCGAAAAGTAACTGAATATACCAAATTAGTTAGTCGGCAAGGATACTAAACAGGTCATATCTATAAAACATTGCTTATATTCACTAAAACTCGCCTAATGGTACCCAAATTAAAATGGAAATTACGTTATGGGTCTCAAGGGGTCGAAATGATGTGGTCCTGATGAGGTGTGGTGGTCTATGTGGTACTTTTTATGAGGTGAAATAAGGTCATGTGTCTCCTATATGCCACGTCCCGTCACGTATATACTTTAAAATATTTAGAGACGGATGTAAGAGTTAGCGCACAATGACAGGTTTACGGAGAGGTCACATTTGTAAACGCATGAATTTTTTATATATTACACACACACACACACACACTCACGGGGACTCCCGTGGTGTAGAGGAAGCACGTTCGGTTCACAACCGAGAAGTCCCGGGTTCGATCCCCGGGCGGAGGGGAAACAAATGGGTTGTTTCCTTAAAACCCGAGCCACTGTCCACCCAGCAGTAAATGGGTACCGGGTGTTAGCCGGGGTTTGTGACCTGCTCTCCGGGGTGGCTGGCTTCGGCCAACACAAAGCACTAAGGATGAATGATAAAAATGTTGATATGGAGACGGGGCCATACGAGCGTTGCTCTGGCCCTGCAAAATACAACTAGATGAATACACACACACAGTCATTTTATCGTGTATATAGTTACTATATTACACATTACACGTGTGCCATTAAAGATGATAAAAACTCAAAATACAACTGAAGCAACACGGAAAAATAACTTAGAAAAACATATCTGAAAAAAATGTATCCTTAGTCCTAACATATTTCACAGTAAAGCGTCATAAAAATCACTAAGACACACATTTCTCACCATCACCATCACCTTATCAATCACCACCACATAAACACCACTTTCACCACCATCTGTCACAATCACCACCTTAACCACCCTCTCCATCACCACACACACACACACACACACACACACACACACACACACACACTCACACACCACACACACACACACACACACACACACACACACACACACACATTATAACACACACCGAACAAGCACATCATCACCACTTAGGTCATTCATCACCATCATCACCAGTTATCTATTTTCGTATCTCACGTTCACCAGGCATAAAACGCATCACTATCACCATCACTTTCATCACACCCTCACTTTTCCTTCCTTTCACTCATAACCATTCACTTCCATCACATGCACACTTTCCTTCCCTTAACCCTGCATCAAAAGAGACAACAGAAGACACCTACACGATCACCATTCACTTTCATCACATCCACACTTTTCCTTCCTTTCACTCATAACCATTCACTTTCATCACATGCACACTTTCCTTCCCTTAACCCTCCATTAAGAGAAGACAGGAGACACCTACACGAGATAGCACACAAAACCCTCAAATAAAACCATGTATACAGCAACTTCCTAGCGTCGTGACACAGACTGAGGCACAGGGAAGCAGGATGAGTCGCATACCTAGCAATCCTTGAGTCTCTTATATGTCTTTCCTGATAACTATCTTCTAATACACCCACGACACCACACAACCACCACCAGGCACACACACACACACACACAACACACAGCAACACAACAAAAATACCATCAAAAATAAAATCTAGCGGACCAATGTAAAAGAATAAGAAAAAAATCTAAATAAACAACCTCAAAACTTTTAAATAACGTTAATTAATCTACTTTCATCAAATTTAGGGAGGACCATTACCCTTTAATTACCTGACGAAAATATTAGGTCGGGGCAAAATCATGTAACCAGCCAATCCAAGCGTTGCGGGAGCCTCCGGAGGGCATCATTAGGGCAGCATTTTGTCGGCGCGAGAAAGTGTAAACCGATGGAGATGGAGTGACGAGGGCTTTAGCAGGAGTGATGAACGCGGTGGTGATGGTGGTGGTGGTGGAAGGGGGGTGAAATAGTGGTGTAGCTGTGGCGAAATTGTGGTAATGAATAGTACAAATGGTCGTTGCAGTGGTAAGGGTAATGGTCGTAGAGGTGCTTGGAGTGGTATAGTGATGGGATGTTAGTGCGGTAGTAAGGGTTGTAGGAATTCATGTTAGTAAAGCTGTGAAAGGTATCAGAAATAGTTACAAGAATAGCCGTTGCAGTGGTAAGGGTAATGGTAGTAGAGGTGATTGAATTAGTGGTATAGTGATGGTATGTTAGTGCGGCAGTAAGGGTGGTAAGAATTCATGTTAGTAAAGCTGTGAAAGGTGTCAGAAATAGTTACAAGGACGCCATGTGGAAAAAAGACTCAAGGTTACTCCTGCGCATCATCAGCTACAACGCTTCCGCTTTCACAAAATATGCAAGAGGAATAGAACCTCAACAGACTACAACCTCAACTACATGGAATCCCTGGTTCATCAGACAGACAACCTCAACAGACAGACAACAGACTACAACCTCAACTACATGGAGTCCCTGGTTCATCAGACAGACAACCTCAACAGACAGACAACAGACTACAACCTCAACTACATGGAGTCCCTGGTTCATCAGACAGACAACCTCAACAGACAGACAACAGACTACAACCTCAACTACATGGGGTGCCTGGTTCATCAGACAGACAACCTCAACAGACTACAACCTCAACTACATGGAGTCCCTGGTTCATCAGGCAGACAACCTCAACAGACAGACAACAGACTACAACCCCAACTACATGGGGTGCCTGGTTCATGGACAAGCGAGGAACTTGTACCAATCCCAGTCCATCCTCCGGACAACACGAGAAATGAAACAAGCTCGGCATCCGTGCATGGTTAAAGCGACGCTTCATTTACATGATTCCAAAACGGGTGAGGAAGGGTTGTGCTGGACCGATAGGTGACGGTACAGGAATATTCTTTACGTAATATTTGGGCGATAATGATTATGTGGAAACATTACTATAATATACGTTGAAGTCTGTGGGCATGTTCGTCCCTTAATTAGCTAACAAGTTTGAATTTATGCTGAATTTATGCTGATTAGTCTTACAGTCGTCATCAGCACTCTCTCTGTGTCATTATGTCCATATCGACGGTGTTTCATCACGTCCTGTTCCAATTGGAAATATATCAATTTGTGTTCTGTCAATCATTGTCTTTGTGGAATTACAAGGTGGCGAGGAATGCATGTTGCGGGAACGAATCCCTGTCTAAGGGGTAACAAGGTCACCCTTACAATGTGTGGGTGTGGCGGGCAGCGGCGGGCCGAGATGAGCGGCTCAGGGCCTGCAGAGGATGCTACAGCTACGGGTCGATACTGTGGGACGCTGCAAAGTGTCCAGGTCAAAGGTCATCATGCTTGTCAGGCGTCAACTACACTGCCCACTACATTGTGAGCCCGTCGCTGTCAGTGGCTGGGAGTGACGCGTCCCAGTAACACACTCGGGGACGGACAGGTATCGGTAGCGGCGCCGACTGGGAGGGACCGACGTATCGGACATATCGGCACCGCCACCAATACCGACGCAGCGACTCTGACGGGAGGTGTCGCGGCAAGACAGTGTGGGCTAAGAATCACAGGTTAAGAGTGAAAAGTTTTGAGACGTGTGGTTGCCTCTCACACTATCTTAGTTGGTAATTAAGGGGCCGAGACCATGCCCCTGCACGTTGTAATGTGACCATCTTCAGTGCAGCCGTTGAGGTACTTACAACATGGATAAATGGCTCTTTTCTCCAACAGGATTTCCATATTTTGCGAGCAGCGGCCGCTTATAGGTTTCATTTTACACTGTCAACATATTGGATTAGTCATAATCACATCAATTGTGAATGTCGTAGTTTCTTTCAGTTCCACGACCAGGTAGAAGCACTTTTAATTCCAGGAAAAAGATACAACTCGGGAAGCACACTATTACGGCACTGAGGGAAGAAAGCACAGGTTTTCAGATGTTTGCTGGCTCACTCGGGAGACTTGGTCCTTCATTGCCTCATCGCGGCAACTCGTGACACTCGCAGACGGCGGGGCGTCGGTGCCACGCCAGTAGAGGCATCACCACACAGTCACTACCCGCCCCGGCCACCCACCCGTGAGGTGCCGGCACGCGTCAACTCCTCGCCAACAGCGATCTGCACTGACTACGTCGCAGCCTCGGTGACCATTACTCTCGTTACCCCAGCAAGGAGGAAGGGCCCGCCACCAAGAGGAGGGGGGCACAGGAGGGAGGTGGAAGGGGCGAGGGCCGCAGAGTAGGTCAGGGGCCCACGTCGGTGAGCGGGAGGGTGGAGCGCGGCGGTGCTGGTGAGCGGGACCCACGACAGCTGCTCTGCTACTGGCGGCCCAGACAGCCTCTCACCTCCCCGCCCCCCCACTTCCCCACCGCCAGGGCCCGCACAGGTCACCCTCGTCTTCGCAGGTCACCCTCCTGCCCCGGGTGACACCAGCTTCTTACGGGTGCTCAGTGACCCGGATGCCAACACGTCGCAACGCTCAGGAGCAGGTCAAGGCCGAGCATCGCTGTTTGTATTACATAATATGCATAAAAATTGTGAAATGCTTATCATTTACAGAACGTTGCTAAACTTCCTGAGATTTAAGTGAGTGTGTGTGTATGTGTGTGTTTGCTCTCTCTCTCTCTCTCTCTCTCTCTCTCTCTCTCTCTCTCTCTCTCTCTCTGCCCGTCAGGGTGGCAAGGTTGGTAGAGACGTGAGTTCGCAATGTGCAGCGTCCCTGTGCATTCGGTCAGCGGTTCGAGTCCGCCTAGTTCGTGCTGACGTGGCGGCGCTTTGTATAGTCAATAACCTTGTAGTTGGTACTTGCAAAGTGTCTAGATAGGATGAAAATCTTATTTCTCTCTCTCTCTCCTCTACTCCCTCTCTCTCTCTCTCTCTCTCTTCTCTCCTCCTCTCTCTCTCTCCTCTCTCTCCTCTCTCTCTCTTCTCTCCTCTCTCTCTTTCTTCTCTCTCTCTCTCTCTCTCTCTCTCTCTCTCTCTCTCTCTCTCTCTCTCTCAAGCCCGCCACGCCACGACACGGCTTCGTTGCCCTTGGACCAATCTCAACCAAACTTGGCGTTATGGAACCTTTGGCCGAAAGTTATCTCAGAGGAGTTGACATCCTCCTCGGGGCCGCCAACGTTAGTGGAGAGGACAGCGTATAGCGGCCCAATCTTTACGAGACCCACAAAACTAGTACGACGACGCCCTGGATTAAATAAAGAGCATATCGTATGGTCGACCAGCCCTGAGCCCAGATATACTTGTGGTTATCTGAGGATGATAGGATGAATGATCGTTATCAGGTGGAAAAGTATCGTTCACACTATATACTTGTCTCCATACTCTTATATACATACCCTGCTCATGTATAACTGTGTTCATACATACAAGAGTACTTTGAAATAAGTTAAAAGAAAGTACTTAAAAAAATAGCCTACAGACGCTATAGGCTCCAATGTAACAAAATAAATAAATAAATAAAAATAAATAAAAAACATAGATATGCTCGCTTTTTTCTCCTTCCAGATGCAGGTCTCTTCTAGTAGCGTCTAAGGATAAGTTGTCGCACCATCACTCTACTATTTACCCGACAAGAAAATATTAACTTTTTCAAATTTTTCGTCTGGGTACGGAACGGGTTGATTTACCACCTCAACAAAACACAACGCGTCCTTTATTTTCTTTTTCTGATTTCTTTTTTTGTGTGTTTTCGTCTTGTTTTGTCTTGTTCCATCTATACATTCGTCTGTATACAAACACGTCCTCCTAATGGCTTCTGTGTATTCCCGAGTGCGGTGAACTATGATGTAATGTCTATGTATAAGTGGCCATTTGCTGTATTTATGGCCAATTATTGAGAACTTTCATCATCTATGTTTATCATTTTTCATCCTAAACTAACTATCTCGCAATATAGTAAGATTTCAGGCTCACAAGTTTCATAATTCTCAAACATGAGGACCATTAACTTAAATGAGATGGTATAAATGGTAAAGAGAGATGGTTCTCTCTCTCTCTCTCTCTTCATGCTCCTCTTCTCTCTCATCTCGTCCTCTATCTCGTCTCTCTGTCTCTCTCTCCTCTCTCTCCTCTCTCTCTCTCTCTCTCTCTCTCTCTCTCTCTCTCTCTCTCTCTCTCTCTCTCTCTCTCTCTAAAAAAAGGCGTGAGGCCGTGAGTGAAATACAGATTATTGGAGGAAAAATGAAAAATAAACCGAAGTGGCCAAAATTATCTTTGAGGCGGACCGGTAAAAAAAAAATCACAAAATTATATGTAATGACAAACACGAAAAAACCATTATCTTACCAAGAAAATTTACCTTCCCAAATTTACCTTAAACGCCTGAGGTTCAAAGTGAAGAAGTATTACGATGAATCCCAATTTCCCCGTCCCATATTTCACGCTGCGGAAAGAGGAAAAAAGTCCACTGCATCACTTGCTGAGAACTGAAGACAAACTTGCCTTTAATATTCTCAGCGTGAAATACGATTGAGTCTGTGAAGAGCGGAGCCACGGGAGCCGCTGGGACGGATTTTATGTTATCATATATTGACTGCTGCGCTGACTGCCGGGGAAAACCTGCTGGGTGGGCACTGGAGGCCTGGGGACGCGCCGGCCAGCAGGGGCCACGACCACCATGGGCCCGCAAATGATATTGACTATTGCTATTGACAAAATCTATCTAGTAGCCTGATCCATGAATTAAGACACTCTATAATTAGGACATTTACTATTTAATTAGTCTTAGTCTTCACCCAAAAACAAGTGCAATCTACCCATGACCAGTGTCAATATAGGTCACTAATCACACTACTCTGTTTCCTTCCTTCACTAAGCTTGTCAGGTTTTCCATAGTCATCACTTCCTCGAGAGCCTCTCTCCTGCCCCTCCATGTGTCACAGGCATGGCCCTCACTCAGCACAAATGGCATACGACCTTAGACCATCTCAGCAATGCGCTACATCAGCGACATGTTATATATCATTAATAAGATTTATCATGTCAAGAAATACTGCCATGACGGCTGCCAGGGCTGTACCGGCGTCTGTTATGTGTTGCGACAAAGATCCTGATGGTGAGGACAGCTGTTCCCTGTTACGAAACTCCTTATGTAAGCGTGGGAAGAAAACTTTGGGATGTATTTTAAAAATCCAATACTTTTTTTCGAGTTCTATGATGCTTACTTATTTAAAAAGGTGAAAATCCGCTCCAACGATCATTTGTGCAAGCCAGGCTCTGAAAAAACAAATAGTATTCGTCGTGTATCACAGACTTTAACACTCGAATACTTTTCTACGAGCGGTTCAATATTGCCGCCGACACGATATCGTTGTCAGGCTCTTCCAGGAATCACTGCCTCCTAAACGTTCCCTTTATTCCTCCCCATCACGGCCATCTCCCGTCCCCCTTCCCTTTCCATCGTCCCCTCCCTCCTTCCCTTCCAATTCCCTCGTCCCCTCCCTCCCTCCCTTCAGGTGACGTGTCCGCCATCCTACACAGGTCAGCAGGCCAGCAGGATCCTCCCTCTGGGGATAACTCGGCTGTTGTTCACGGAAAATGGCATTGGACTCCACCGCACGAGAAAGGGGAGATCTTCGGGGGCGAAATGTCAGTCATATAATGCAGAAAGTTGGGATTACAACTTTTCGGGGAGACTTTGGAAGGGCGTTTTTTCCCCGTTGTTCGAGACACAACATGTTATTATCTGGGGTTTTAGCGGCGCCTGGGCTGCCGTTGTGCCCCGGGGCGTCCCTTTCTGGATCCAGGAAATAATGACACCAAAAGTTTCCTTCGCGATCCCCAGGGTGACGGAAAAAATACACAAGGAGAAAAATGTGTCTTAACTACACAGTCCGGTAAGATTTCGTCCTTGCGTTAAGGAAGGGAATGTCTTTATGCAAACCTCAGAAAAAACACAATAATGTTTTACCGCTGACCACAAGACCACAAGACCACAAGCCACAAGACCGCTGACACCAACCTCAAGAGCGTTTAGAAAGTTAACAAAACCGATCTTTCATGCATAAACACTTACAATAAAACACATTAATCTTCACCATGTAAATAATAAGTCCAACCATAGACCACTATATACCTGGACTGCGCACGGAATATCGGCCTGTCGCGCAAGGGCCCGAAGTCGGAGGGCCGCTCGGATTCATATATATATATATACGGATCATATAGACTGGTTTATTAGTATATATGATATACTGTAATCTTCGTAAATGTTTGTTCTATAATATTATCAAATAAAAAACAGTAAAACACGGTAAAGAAATGTCATTACGAGACTATGAAGAAATATGCATGAACTTAATATTCACTTCAACTCTTCGCCATTTAAAACTTTGCGAGTCAACTTTTATCATGAAGGGTATCAATAGAAGCGCAATTTTATTAGCTTTCCATTGCTATATTTCGTTATCTGATAAATTAATTAGAACCATGCATAAATTAGCGTTAACTAAATAAATAAAATCATCAATCGGGTAATTTTCCCGATTGATGAGGTTATTTATTTAGGCAACGCTAATTTATACATGGTACTAATTCATTTATCAGAAAACGAAATATATAAGTAAATAAATAACATCATCAATCGGGGAAATTACCCGCTTGATGATTTTATTTATTTAGTTAACGCTAATTTATGCATGGTTCTAATTAATTTATCAGATAACGAAATACATCAATGGAAAGCTAATAAAATTGCGCTTCTATTGATACCCTTCATGATAAAAGTTGACTGGCAAAGTTTTAAATGGCGAAGAGTTAAGTGAATATTAAGTTCATGCATATTTCTTCATAGTCTCGTAATGGCATTTCTTTAGCGTGTTTTACTGTTTTTTTATTTGATAATATTATAGAACAAACATTTACGAAGATTACAGTATACCATATATACTGATAAACCAGTCTATATGATAGTCCATAGACCACTATATCTCTTTGTCGGGCGCCCCGCGGGCCCCTATGCAGCCCCGCAATTCAAAACATTGTCGCGTGAACAGTCCAGGTATACAGTGGTCTATGGTCCAACATAAGTAAATATACGTAATTGTAACCATCTTAGTTATGATACCCAAGGTCTATAGATTAATATATGTGTAATACTCTATAGACCTTAATGATACCCAGCGTGGGACATTGGGTGTAGGGGACGAGGAGGGATAGACAGGAGACAGCGGGAGGTGACGATCCAGACACAACGAACCTCTTTCCCCCTCCTGCTCCCTGCCACTTCCCTTTTCCCTTCACACTCCTAGACACACTCTCCCTCCTCCTCCACCCTTCCCAATTCTGAATTCCATTCCTTCCCTCTCCCAAAGTCACATCCAACTTCCTCTCCCTACTCTTCAGCCCATCCTTCGTCTCCCCTTCCTCTTAAAGCTACATTTCAACGATACTCTTCTCTATACTCTCTCCTCCACCTCTTTCTCTCCCTCACTTCCCATCCTTCCCTCCAGAAGCCGCATTAATCCTTTTCTTACATTCATATCCTCTTGTTCTCCTCCTCTCCTTCCTTTAACCATCATCCTCTTTCACTCTGTCAAACCCCCTTCATTATCCATTAACACATCTCATTCTTCTTCTTTCTTACTCGTCTTCCTCTTTGTCCCCTTCGCCTTCCTATGTCCCATCTGCGTTCTGCTTCTACTTGTCGTACCTCTTTTCATTATAACCTTTCTACTGTTCCTCTGTTTTGTTGTTGTTGCTGTTTCTCTCCCTCCAAAGAAATGTTTAACAGAAAGGCAAACAAAAGCCACCAAGAACTCTGACATACATAGCATTTTTACTAAGCAATTTTTGTTTACCATTCAGTTACGATTTATAAAGCTATGTGCGTTGAAATTGTTAAAAAATATATAATTATTCTAAGATACTTTGACCGTTTCTCTTATTTCACTCTGATCCACCCACCACCACCACCACCACCACCACCACCACCACCACCACCACATGACACCAGTTCAAACAATAGTCGGAAAAATAACAAAAAAACTCCAATATTAATGACTTGCGTGTTCTTATTTACGATGCCGCTCTGACGCGACACACCAAAATGCGCGGCCACTCAATCAATCACTCCCGGGGCCTGTATTTATGACGGCCATTTGATGCAGCGGACTAAACACACCCAATACTATATAATCACTCCACATAAACCAATCACTCACTCTAACCATATACATGCCCCTACCCTCAAAAAAAAAAAAAAAAAAAAAAGTCTACAGTTCATCACAAGGCGTGGGAAAAAAAATAACAAAACCATTCCCTCAAAAAATCCATGAAGGTAATTCTGTTTCGTTTAACCGCATTCATTAATTCTCAAATCTCTTCCTTCCACTTATAAGCCGAGAATTAAAAGAAAACAAATCGGGCAGGAAAGAAATTGGCAGATGTTATTTTTGGGACGTGGTGATGAGAGGACAGGAAGAGAAAGAGGAAAAAAGGCGGGAAAGAGAAAAAAAAGGCGGGAAAGATAATTATAGTCTCTTCTTGCTCGCCCTCCATCGCTCCCTTGAGACTGGCCGACGAGCCTCCACGAAAAACACAAGAGTCACGTGAAACAATTTGTGAGTCTTTATATTTGCTATACTTGGAATATGTGTGGGTATTTACGCTATAATTAGGCACAACACTAACTTTAATTATACTTCCTGCAATCATACGGCAAGAACAACCATCACTGTCATCGTGAATTACATAAAAAAAGAAAAATTGTTTGATAAGCTACGTGTGATATGAACGAAGGGAATAATAGGTAGTGATAAAAGGGATGAAAATAGGGAGAAACACACTCACTCTTTACTAACCTATTAACCATTTGAGGCCCAGAACGTAATTTCCATTGTAATTAGGGTACCATTAGACGATTTTTAGTGAATATAAGCAATATCTTACATATATGACCTGTTTAGTATCCTTGTTGACTAACTAATTTGCTATATTAAGTTACTTTTCGTAATTTTATAGCTAACAACAGACGATTTTTTATAGCAAAGGAAAGATCTGGGCGTGAAGGGGTTAATAATCTTCTGAGAAATAGGAAATTTTTCTCTAAAATATTGAAGGAGAATACACGTTGAAAATAGGGAGAAATGGGGTTGATAAAAGGGATGAAAATAGAGAGAAACACACACATACTCTTTACTACCCTATTAATAAGCTTCTGAGAAATAGGAAAGTCCTCTCTAAAAGATTGAAGAGAATGCACGTTGATGGAGTGAGCCTCAAATTGTAGGTGTCACGGACTGATGAATGATTTCTGTTTGAAGTGATGGATGAAGAATCGGTGGCCGAGGCGGAGGAGGACCTTCTTCTCTCCTCTCCTACTCCTCCACTATTGCCTCTTCCCTTCTTTTCCTCCTCACCCTTACCTCTCCATAACTCATTGTCTCACTACCTCACCTCCTTCTCCTTCTCTCTATCATCTCTCCTTTCCTACTCCTCCAACTATTACCTCTTCCCTACTTTTCCTCCTCACCCTTACCTCTCCATAACTCATTGTCTCACTACCTCACCTCCTTCTCCTTCTCTCTATCATTTCTCTGTCTCTCTCTCCCTCCTTTCCTACTCCACCAACTACTGCCTCTACCCTACTTTTCCTCTTCACCTTTGCCTTTCCATAACACATTGTCTCACTACTTCATCTCCTTTTTCTCTCTATCGCCTCTCTGTCTCTCTCCTTCCTTCCCTACACAGCGGAGGGGAAGAAAAAACACTCCCTTCGGGTTATACGGTCCGCCCCACCACACTGACCATTCGGGTGTCCTCGTTAATTACCACAAATATCAGTCCAACGCCTCTTTTTTCCTTCCCTTTTTGCCTCGCACCGTCCAAGGAAACCATTCATCCACTCTACTCTGGCCCTCCACACGTCCCCGATGATGAGTCAAGGTCACGCGTCTTGACATAACATGGCCTGACCTGACCCTATCATGTTTTGCGGGATTCACGGCTGCGAGGGACAAAACCTTTAACCTTACCTCTAGTATCTTCAGTTCCGTCCAACGTCCAGCCTCCAACACGACAACTCACCTGCAAAGAGAGAAAAAAAGGTGTTATTGATGATTAGTTTGATTAGCTTGTTAGGCTTGCGCGATGAGTAAGTAATTCTATCAATCGTTGAAAGATTTGAGGAGATACAGTAAACGTCTATGTAGTTTAATGGAGCACGTATATAGAAAAGGAATTTACTGAAGCATGATGGAGTAAAAATACATTATAATCACACCTAAGTACTTTATATTTGAACCAGGAAATGAACTAAAACTTGAAGGAAAACAGAAACACATTGTAATCAACACAAAATTAACTTTCATCACAACATTAACAACAATTCATATTCTCAGCCGATAAAGTAAAAACACATAAACGCGGTTATTATACATTTCATCATCATAATCTTAATTCCCTTGACCCCCCACGGGCCCCACATAACCTTAAGGTCCTGCCCTCCCCCCTCATCCCCCCCAAAGGTCCTGCCCCCCCAGCCCCTCCCCTGCCCCCCAAAGCGACCACTAAACCCAGGGCGTTGACTAGTGACGATGCCAATCACGTCTCTGTCGGGCCCCCAGAGAGTGTTGGGGCCCCTGGAGGGACAGCTATTAATGGAGGCGCCAACACTGGATTCCCCGGAGGCCCCCTGGTGGTTAGGCTCAAGGAGTGCCCGAAGGAGGAGAGAGAGAAAAAGAAACTGCAGGAAACAATGAAGGGAAAAGTAGAGAGGAATGAAATATGAACCGCGCTATTTGGTGATTATAAAGTGAAAATAGGAAGAAAGGTTAAGGAAAAGGGAAATGCAGAAGAAAAAGGTGACATACGTAAGAGGAATGGTGAAGAGACTAGGGAGGAATGGATGCAAGAGAGATAAAATAGGAATAAATAAGAATAAGAATCAATAAATAGGAAGAAAGGTAAAGGAAAAGAGAAAAGCAGATGAAAAAAGGGGACATAAGTAAGCAAAGAAATGAAAAACTAGGGAATAAATGTTGAAAAAAAAGTGAAAAGAAAGGAAAGAAAAAATAGAGTTGTACAAAAAAGTGGCAGAGGTGGAAACAAAAGAGAACAAGGGCCAAAAAAAAAAAAGTAACGAGGAAATAAAAACGAAAGAGAGGACACAGGAAACAAATGAAAAAGGCGAGGACACAATAAGAAAAAAAAACATATACGAACGGAAACAAAGGAGTAAAAAGAGGGGGAAAATGAGGGTAAGTCCAAAAAAAAATGAAACTGGTGACGACACATTAATAAGAAGAAAAAAACTATAAATGAACAGAAACAAAGGAGTAAAAAGAGGGGGAAAAAATGAGTCAGTAAAAAAAGAGTGACAATGATACAGTAAACGAAAAAAATGGAGAAAACATTATTGAGAAACTACAAAATATAATAATTAAAAAAGGGGGACTGAAATTAATAAAAATGTATAATAAAGATTATTTTTACGATATATGGTGCTCGTAATTATGAAAAGTTGCTGAAATAACATGTGAATCTGGTTTATGAAGTGGTTTAGCTGGTGATGTTAGTGGTGATGTGGTGGTGGTGGTGGTGCAGGCTGTTTCATCTCCCTTGTTCATTTGTGGAGAGGGGAACTGAGTGGATGGATGGGAGTGGATGAAAGTGGGAGGGAGGGGGGGTAGGGGAGGGAGGTTAGCACAGCATCGCAATATCATCAACCTTCCACATGTCCCAACACTGTGGTAAGCTCCCCCCCTTCAATCACCCCCTCCACTAACACCGCAACACCACCGACACATGAACCCAATACACAAACACAGACACAAAAAAAAAAAAGTTACATCCCGAAAAAAATTGCCTTATTCACCCTCGTATAACACCAAACAACACAACACAAAATTTACAACACCACAACCACTACTACTCCTTCACTACTACCTACTACAACTCCTTCTTCTACTACAACTAAGCTTCATTCACCTCCCCCTCTTCCGCTTTCATCACTACAACCAACCTTCATTCAACCAATCCGCCACCTCTTCTTCCTCTCCTCTCCTCTCCTCTCCTCTCCTCTCCTCTCCTCCTCCTCCTCCTCCTTCCGAACCATCAACACCTCCCATCAACACCTTATTTGCCCCATCAAGATTCCTCTCACACGGCAACGGCGCCACCTGCAAGCCAAGTATATCCTCCACCATCACTGAGGTAGGATAATAGGCGCGTCTTCTCCCCCAAAATACCTGGAAAAATGGTCTCACGTGAAAACCAAATGGTCTCTGGAATCAGGTCTGCAGATGGCCACCTCCTCCCTCTCGTGTCTCTCTGTCTCGTGGTTATGGCTATGGCTAAATTGGGACACCAGGACACCAAGAGAGACCAATACAATTACAACAGCTGTATTGTTTGTGTGAAAGGGTTATGAGGAGAAGGAGGTGATGGTGGTAGACAAAGAGGTGAAAAAATCATACAAAGGAAGAGAAGTAATGATGATGATGAAGAGTAAAGGGATGAAGGAGGAGAGAGAGGGTTGAGAAAGGAGGAGGAGGAGGAAGAGGAAGAGGGAAAGGAGAGCGATAAAAGAAGTAAAATAAGGAGGAGGAAGAGGAGAGGGAGGAGGTAGCAGACTAAACATAGAATACCAAAAAACATAGGAAGAGAAGAAATGAAAGGATGAGAAAGATAAATATAGATAAAGGAGGAGGAAGAAGAGGTAAAGGAGGTAGAAGAAGAAGAGGAAGAGGAAGGAGAGTGGCTGCATGTTTACTGTCAGCGTGAAGAACGATACATAAGGTCTGGGTCGCCAATTCGCTGAGTCGCATCTTAGTGTTCAAAGTTATCCTTTTTTTAACGTTACGAAACCATTTTCCTCCCCCCTTCTACCACATACACACACACACACGCACCCACACACACGCCCACACACACACACACACACTGCCTCACCTATTAGCCTGTCCTTATCCTCATTCATTTTGTCACTCATTCACGCACTCACTCACTAACTCACTCTTAATGCACTGCCAAAGACTATTGTATACTGTAGTCTTTGGCAGTGCATTATAACACGTGCATAGGTTTATTCCCAGTCTGTCTTGAAACATGCATTCGTATCCGCACACCAGTAATTATCTTTTTAATGAATTAGTTTATATTTTGAAGAATAAATTATTACGATATGTTGACAAACGGATCTATTGGGCTAATCCGCACACCAGTAATGATCTTATTAATGAATTAGTGATTCTGAAAAAGAAGAAATTATTACGATATGTAGACAAACGGATCCAATAGGCAACATTGGATCATTGGATTATGGAGGATCCGATGGAGAAATCATGGGATCCTAAAGGGTTGTGATGCTATCAGTTAACTCCTTCAACAGAGCTAAGCTGGATGCACCGACTGGCTTCTTGACTTGTGTTTCCACCACAGTCTGTTTGGCTTCAGCTTCTGGTTTGTCAGCTGATTTTTGTTCGGCTTCAGTTTGGGTTGAAGCTTCTTTCTGTACTGTTGGCTTTTCTGCTGCTTTCTCTACCGTAACTTCAACCACCTCACCAACCTCTTTTTCCTCCACCTTCACTGCGGTCTCTGTGGTATGGCAGGGCATTTCTGTAGCTTGGACTTTGATCTGTGCTTGTCTCAATACCTCCATAGCCCTTGCTATGGCTTGCATCAGACCTGTTATTTCTGCCCCATGCTCTAGATGTTCTCCTGCATGGTTGCCGCACACTCTCGTTTCCACTTCCACCTCAGTGATCACGTCTTTCTTGGGTTTATCAGTCTCTGTGTCGTTAACTGTAACAGTCTTACGTTCAATGATGGTTTCCTTGACGGTGTCGTTAGATGGAAGCTTTTCTGCTGTTTCTGTAATGACAACTTCCTTAGTCTCGTTGCCAGGAAACACTTCACGTTTAATCTCGACTATTTCAACCTTGCTCGGTCCGTCCTCGGATGCAATACTGGTCTCATTCACCTTCTCAATGACCGGCACTTCACTTGCAGCTGTACGTGGGGTTATGGTCTCGTTACCCTTATTGACGGCACAAAGCTCTTTATCAAGGGTGTCTTTTTCTGTTACCAGCTCGGCCTTCAACTCCTTGGCCGGCGCACCTTCTAGGGTCGTCTGTGTGATGTTCGCGAGGCTCGAGGTCGCGTCGGGCACCACCTCCAGTCCGCCAGACGCCCAGATCCCCACCACGGTCAGGCAGAGCACGGAAATAAACCGAAACATTTATGAAGTTCGTTTGAATTGATAATACACAGTTTTGATAGTGAAAAAAATATCCACACATAATCATTCAGAACAGAGCGGGTGCGTCATTTTACCTCTACGTTCGGATATACGTCTTTTTCTACGTCCGTATTTCATTTCCCCCTTTTGCCCGTGTCATTTTTTTCTCTTCGTCCATATATATTTCTCTACGCCCGTATTTCATTTTCTCTCTACGCCCATACATAATTTTCTTTCTACGTCCATACATAATTTTCTCTCTACGCCCATACATAATTTTCTCTCTACGTTCGTACATCATTTTCTCTCTACGTCGGTATATCATTTCCTATCTATGTCAGGTAATCTAACTCAAAAAATTCCACTTGTTCCCTATTGAAAGGCAGGTAACTGTTCGAGACAAAGAGACTCTAATGTTTCATGTGACGATAAAAGTTTACATCTATCAAAGGAAAGGAGAGTTGAAAGAGAAGTGAGAGGTTATTAATTAGAAGAAAGTGGCTTGATACTGCCGGGAACGAGGGTAGCCATGGACAGGGGTGAAGATAGGGATAAGTGGAGAGGTGAGGAGTGGAGGGGTGAGTGGAGGGGTGATGATAATAACGAGTATAGTGGGTGGAAGCATCAAAAGAAGGAAGAGTGGAGAGAGTAAAAGGAGAGGAAAGGGAAGCGAAGGAAAGAAGGATGAAGGAAAGATAATAAGGAGGGATGAAGATAATAAAGAGTATAGTGGGTGGAGGCATCAGAAGAAGAGAAGAGTGAAGAGAGAGTAAAAGGAGAGGAAAGGGAAGTAAAGGAAAAAAAAGTTGAGATACATACAAGGTAAATCAGTAACGTTCAGTACATTGATAGATAAGATTGAATTGTGATGCGATGTATGTGTGATAAGATACTAAACATATAAATAGAAGAAAAGGGTTTGCAAATATGAAATAAGGGTCAGTTAGTATGGGATAAGAGTCGCAAGTATGTAATAAGAGTCTGCAAATAGAACAATTGTATAGGTTATGAAAAAAATATTGTAAACTTGAAAATAGGAGAAAAAAATCACGTCCCTTGCACATTCAACTGCAACAGAGGGGATCTCGCGCACACACACACACACACAAACACACACACACACACACACACACACACACACACACACACACACACACACACACACTCACACAGTCACACACACATACACACACAGAAAGAAATAATCAGGAAGAAAACTACGACTGAAATAATAAAGATCCATTAACCAGTTTATTTACCACTCACCCTTTTGCTCATTTATTGTAGTAAGTGTGACGGGAGGGATGCATCGAGGGTTTGTTTACCAAGGGACTAGAGGCCAGAAGGCGTGGGGAGAGCTAACACCGTTGTAGTGAGAGTAGCGGCAGAGAGATGAGAGAGAGAGAGGAGAGAGAGAGAGAAGGGGGGAGATGAAGAGGAGAGAGAGAGAAGAGAAGGAGAGAAGAGAGAGAGAGAGAGAGAGGAGAGAGAGAGAGAGAGAGAGAGGAGAGAGAGAGGAGAGAGAGAGAGAGAGAGAGAGAGAGAAGAGAGAGAGAGGAGAGAGAGAGAGAGAGAGAGAGAGAGAGAGAGAGAGAGAGAGAGAGAGAGAGAGAGAGAGAAGAGAGAGAGAGAGAGAGAGAGAGAGAGAGAGAGAGAGAGAGAGAGAGAGAGAACATAAGGTCATAAGAAGATAAGGAAATAAGGAAGCTACAAGAAACCGTGAGAACTATACACGTGGTAGTTCCTGGAGAGAGAGAGAGAGAGAGAGAGAGAGAGAGAGAGAGAGAGAGAGAGAGAGAGAGAGAGAGAGAGAGAGAGAGAAGAGGATGGAGATGAGAGGTGAAGGAAGGACTACCTGACATTTACTTTAAAATACACCAATCAATAAAGTGCTTTGCCGACCTCCCGCCTGGCTCACGTCACCGTCTGAGTCACGAGTCCGGGAATCTATATTTAAACGCACTTTCCTCCTCTCTCTTCCTCTTCACTTTATCATTCATGGCTCCTCTCTGCACACCTTCCCCCTCTCACGGCTCCTCTCTGCATACCTTCTCCTTCTCTTTCCCCTCTCACCTAATGTACAGTTTCCTCGCTGAAGATGCCTCTCTATCGAACATTTACCTTAAAATAGACATACAAGTAGGTAATGTAAGAAATGGAAGCAGGGAGAACATAAGAACATAAGAAAATAAGGAAGCTACAAGAGGAGAGGAAGGAAGGCTAGAGTGAAGGGGTTTTGGTAGGCTGGACAATTTCTTTCGTACCTGTAAAGAAGTAAAACAGGTAACTCTACGACAACAGGTGTATGATAAGTGAGAAAGATGAGCAGTGTTGGGTGATGGAGAAGTATGGAAGGTAACAGAGACAGGTGTTTGGTGAGATATAGTATGTGATGGTGTGTGGTAGGAGGAAGGTGTGTGGTGGTGGTGGTGGGGAGAGACAGGTGTGTGGTAGGAAGAGACAGGTGTGTGGTCGGGAAAGACAGGTGTGTGGTCGGGAAAGACAGGTGTGTGGTAGGGAGAAACAGGTGTTTGCTAGGAAGAGACAGGTGTGTGTAAGGGAAGAGAAGGTTGTTTGGTGGTGTGAAGCAGGTGTGTGGTGGTGGTAAGAAGAAACAGATGTGAGTAAGGGAAAGACAGGTGTGCGGTAAGGTAGACAAGAGTATAGAGATGCTTGGCAGGTGGACACTGATGGATCATGACCACTCTGTGCTTCTCCGGATTATCTGCTTAGCTAATTAGCGCTCACACTTTTGGCTCGAGTCTCGTTGCTCCCTGGTAAACGAGGCCGAAAATGTATTCCACACGCCTGCCACTTCCCCATTTGTCTCGGCGCTTCCACTCAATATTCGGTGTGTGGAAAGCTTACTCCCTAATATCCTCTTTCTCCTTTTTAGTTAATTATTCTCCTCTCTCTCTCTCTCTCTCTCTCTCTCTCTCTCTCTCTCTCTCTCTCTCTCTCTCTCTCTCTCTCTCTCTCTCTCTCTCTCTCTCTCTCTCTCTTTAGTCTTCTATTATTCCAAGTCAAGAAGAGAGGAAATGTTACAAAAAACAAAAAAAACCTGAACTTTAAGCGTTACTGCACTTAATTTTCTGCTTTCAATTGATAATATTTATTCTTATATATTACAAAAATGTGTGTGTGTGTGTGTGTGTGTGTGTGTGTGTGTGCGTGTGTGTGAGTGTGTGTGTGTGTGTGTGTGTGTGTGTGTGTGTGTGTGTGTGTGTGTGTGTGTGTGTGTGTGTGCGTGTGCGTGTATGTATGTATGTTCACCATCCCCCATCCCGTTCAGATATGCAAAACACTAAATATGCTGAAAAAAAGGCATTACCATTGTTATCATTATCAGTATTATCAGTATCATTATTTTAGACATTCAGAAACGCGATATCCCTTTCCAATCTATACCAGTAGCCAGACAGAACACGACCAATGGATAACATACTCTGAGCTTTGTACCAATTTTTTCAAAGTATTTCCATGGCGCAACTCGGCTCAATCTCCGGTCTAATAAATGCAAGAGAGGATGGCGATGAGTCCCTCTAAACGTTGAAGTAAATACTGCAATGCCATGTCCATTACCATAAGTGTAGTGCGACCCTCCTCACTTCCCTCTCATTCCCCTCTCTTCTTCCCTCCCCCATTCCCCTCTTCTTCTCTCACCTCTCTTCTTCCCTCTCCCATTCCCCTCTTCATCTCTCCCTCTCTCTTTCTCTCCCTCCCTGACCAACCAGTACAGATTATCAGCCATAGAAGGAGAGACAGACATGAAACAGAGACAAGAAGAAAATAAATAGTGAAGACAAAGGGTGAAAGGGATCAAGAAGGTACAGAAAAAGAGACAGGAAGAAAGAAGAAGAAAAAAGAAGTTAAAGTAAGATAAATGGAGAAGTGAGTGAAGTGACAAAGCTGAGAGAAGGGAAACATGGGAAAGAAGAGGAGGGAAAGGAAGAGGTGATGATGGAGGAAGAGGAGGAAGAGGAGGATGGAAAGAGGGAAAGGAAGAGGTGGAGGAATGTAAGACAGGGTGCAGTGAAGGAGAGGGTGAAGTCAGAGGATAAAGAGACAGGAGAGAAAGGAGAAAGGGAAGGCGAAGGGGAAAGCGAAGGGAGGGAGTCGAGGCTCACGACCCGAGACCAACACGCGCGGTAATGTATGCACTCCCGCCTACCATTACGGCGAGACACTGACTAATGCCGCAGTGTTGGGTATATTTATAGAAAACCTTAATTCATACGTAAAAACCACCTTAGAGAGAGAGAGAGAGAGAGAGAGAGAGAGAGAGAGAGAGAGAGAGAGAGAGAGAGAGAGAGAGAGAGAGAGAGAGAGAGAGACGTAAAATCCCCCTTAGAGAGAGAGAGACGCAAAATCCCCCTTATATTAGAGAGAAACGTGAAATCCACCTTAGAAAGAGAGAGGGAGACGTAAAATCCTTCTTAGAGAGAGAGAGAGAGAGAGAGAGAGAGAGAGAGAGAGAGAGAGATTGCTTGGGATACCCTTTTACTAATTTCCGGTAAACTATTTATCTTTTAATGTCATTACGCGACCATCGAGTGACGGGTTCGGCATAATGGTGAGGGGAGGAGGGTGAGGGGAAGAGGGTGAGGGGAAGAGGCGAGCCAGAAGCGTCAGCAGCAATTAGTCCCGCTCATTATCCACAAAACACAACACATAGTTTTTAGAGATGCTGCTCCACTAAAAAAGAAAAAGAAATTCACTTACGGGGGACAAAATAAACGAGGATATAATTAAATAAATGTGGCAATGTATTATTTTTGAGGTACTTCAGCCGCCAATATCAAAACCATATGTCCACAAGAGGCAAATTAAGGTATGTTTACTCAGCACTTGGCTTCCTTATCATCAGTCGAGCCTGTATTAATTAGTCATTGATGAAGCTACGCACAGCTCCTCTGTCATGGTATCTTCTTTGTATTTTGTGTTCCTTTCCTCTGCACGTCAAAGCGTCGTTGATTCCAGTGGTGTTGCTTAATTAAATGTTAGTATTACTTCGGCATTACCTCACGTGGCGTTACCTAAGCAGAAATCAATCCTGTATTCCCCTTTGGTTAGGACAACGATAAATACTTTGCAGGTTATTGAATTCAGAGGCATGTCACGTGGGAAGGTTCGTCGTAAAAAAAGAAGAAGAAAAAAGACAAGGACAGGGAGGTGAAGAAAAGAGGAATAAGAGAAGGAACAAGTATAGGAGGAAGAAGGAGGGGAAAAAAAGCAAAAGAACATAGATATCAGAGCAAAACAACACAAAAAAGTAATGCATGCCAATATTTTACTTTGAAGCCGGTTGTTAGGCATAGAAAAAGAAAAGTAAACACACGACGTAGGAAATAAGCTCAAACGTCCCTAAGAAACAAGAGATATTGAAATGCGGCGATTCAGCAGAGCCATCGTGCGAGAGAAAATAAAAGAGACAGAATGAGAGAGAGAGAGAGAGAAGAGAGAAGAGAGAGAGAGAGAGAGAGAGAGAGAGAGAGAGAGAGAGAGAGAGAGAGAGAGAAGAGAGAGAGAGGAGGAGAGAGAGAGAGAGAGAGAGAAGAAGAGAGAGTGTGTTTCTACCTCAGCAACCACTCACCCTCGCACTCGGATCATCTTCAGCAGGATAATTTACTGATCAGCACAGACTCAGTAATGCGATTTCGTCTCCGAGAACAAAGTCTTCCGGGAACGCCACATATCCCTCGCATCAATGGTATTAAAAGATAGAACAAAACCATCCCATTACTCTCTCTCTCTCTCTCTCTCTCTCTCTCTCTCTCTCTCTCTCTCTCTCTCTCTCTCTCTCTCTCTCCTCTCTCTCTCTCTCTCTCTCTCTCTCTCTCTCTCTCTCTCTCTCTCTCTACTTTCCCTATATATCTCACTTCTTATCTTTTACTTCCTTAATACAAAGAGCGAATAAGAAATGTGGATGAAACTACTCGCCTTTTAACTCTTTTTCTTTCCTTTTTATTTTTCTTATAGCCACTCCGATCATTGGTTCAAGTTTGTGCAGTGTTTAATACTTCCATTTGTCTTGTATGAGCCGCGAGCTTTGAACTGTCGGAGCAAGAGTTGGAGGGAAGGAAAGGGAGGGCGAGGGGAAGAGAGGGGAGAGGCTGAGGGTGGAGTGGGAGGAGAAAGGGTGAGGGGAGGCGGGAAGTAGTCGAGGCACCACAAGTCATGAAGGACGTGAGGCAGCATACAGTGAGGGGAACAACAGTAACTCAAGACCTAAATCTGAGGGAAGTACGAGCGCTGGTGGCAACGGGAACGCAAGTGTGTGTGTATTCATCTAGTTGTATTCATCTAGTTGTATTTTACAGGGCCTGAGCTACACTCGTATGGCACCGTCTCCATATCAACATTCTTATCATTCACCCTTAGTGTTGGGGGAAGCCACCACCCCGGGAAGCGGGTCACAACCCCCGGCTAACACCCGGTACCCATTCACTGCTGGGTGGACAGGGGCTAGGGTTTTCAGGAAACAGCCCATCTGTTTCCGCTCCGCCCGGGGATCGAACCAGGGACTTCTCAGTTGTGAACCGAGCGTACTACCTCTACACTACGGAGTACCCAGTGTGTGTGTGTGTGTGTTTTGTGGTCTCAGACGCTGCTGGTACTTCTTGGTGAGGTTTTCTTGGGTTTGAGGTGCGTCAGAAATCAATGATATTAGGAACTCGAAGGATCCAGCGACCTCCAGGATAAAAGTCTTCAATCCCCTGCATCTGGTGTTTTCTTGACGTACCCTGACTTGCCATGGCGTGTGGGAGTCACCGCGGCGTGTGGGAGTCACCGCTGTACTGTATCCTTATTGCCACATGAGACCAATATCTTTCCACTCGTTTAGTCTGCCCATAACAGGCTAAAGAATCGTAGTACTAAATGGTCTTCCTTTGAAAAAGTGTCGTCGAGGAATGCGACACACACAGAAAGAACGACGAGCTATGAAAGGCAAAAGGATAAGCACAGGCATTACAGATCATATATGACCAAAATGGCTACAAGGGTAGAGCCACGATGGATAGGAAGAAGAGACGGGAGGAGGACGAGGACAAGGAGGAGGAGGTGGAGGAAGAGGACTAGAAGGAGAAGAAGTATAGGAGGAAGGAGGAGGAGGAAGAGTTGCAGTCTGATGGATGGCCGCCGCCGCTCGTAACACACTTATCCTGGCGTGGCGTGGCTGGCTGGTTATCTGAAGAGTGTCCTGCGGCGGGGCGCTTGGGACACACGCCACGCTGCCCACCCCCTCCCCCTCCCACACCCCACGCTGCCCCCCTCCCCCCAAACCCCACGCTGCCCCCCCACCCTATCCACCCCCACCCCAGTACTTCTTCCTCGTACTAACTCTCATCCCAGTGAAAACGCAGCCATGAATCACACTATAAGCCTCTCCTTCGCGTATGAAAAAAATCTCCATTAAAATCCCCGCTCTTATGACCCATTGAAGGAAGAACATTCGACTATTTAGTAGAAATAAGAAAATGCAAAACGTCCCTAAACAACCCACGCAAAGAAGGCAGGCAACCTATCGACGTCTTCCAATGCCTTAGGAAACGTTTACAAAGTTACGTGATTCCTCCTCCTCGCCCCCTACCACCACACACACACACACACACACACACACACACACACACACACACACACACACACACACACACACACACACACACACACCCTTGTACCGTAGCATCAGATGACTTCGAGGATCTAGCCAGGATTTCCCTTCGAATGGCGGGTCCATGTATCAGTCGCCGCCACACACGCCGCCGCCACCCAATAGAGGAACCAAGGAACCAATACAGAGCATCGTCCAGCATGTGTTACTGGTGAGGGGGAGGCGCGGCAGGGAAAGGCACGACGAAGGGAATACAATATCAAAACACGGACGAGAGAAACGACCGTAAAATAAGGACCAAAAACGAAGAGGGGGGGGGAAGCGAATGAGGATGTGGCAATGAAATTAAGCAGAGAGAGAGAGATGAGAGAGAGAGAGAGAGAGAGAGAGAGAGAGGAGAGAGAGAGAGAGAGAGAGAGAGAGAGAAGAGAGAGAGAGGAGAGAGAGAGAGAGAGAGAGGAAGAGAGAGGAGAGAGAGAAGAGAGAGAGAGGAGAGAGAGAGAGAGAGGAGAGAGAGAGAGAGAGAGAGAGAGAGAGAGAGAGAGAGAGAGAGAGAGAGAGAGAGAGAGAAGAGAGAGAGAGAGGAGGAGAGAGAGAGAGAGGAGAGAGAGAGAGAGAGAGAGAGAGAGAGAGAGAGAGGAGAGAAGAGAGAGAGAGAGAGAGAGAGAGAGAGAGAGAGAGAGAGAGAGAGAGAGAGAAGAGAGAGAGAGAGAGAGAGAGAGAGAGAGAGAGAGAGAGAGAGAGAGAGAGAGAGAAGAGAGAGAGAGAGAGAGAGAGAAGAGAGAGAGAGAGAGAGAGAGAAGAGAAGGGGAGAGGAGAAGAGAGAGAGAGAGAGAGAGAGAGAGGAGAGAGAGAGAGAGAGGGAGAGAGAGAGAGAAGAGAGAGAGAGAGAGAAGAGAGAGAGAGAGAGAGAGAGAGAGAGAGAGAGAGATGAGAGAGAGAGAGAGAGAGAGAGAGAGAGAGGAGAGAGAGAGAGAGAGAGACGTCCGAGTAGAACAGAAAACACACACACACACACACTGACAAGCATCACGAGAGATATATTCAAGTAAATCAGAACAACATTAATACTCAGCCATATATCCGCCGTTATTGTAGCAGCTCTGCCATAATTCGCTTTAATGTTAGTCTCGTGTCGATAATTTCACGCTAAATTATTGGTGTTGTAAAACTTGCGAAGATAAGTCATTGCAGTGGCAGTTTATGTCTGGCAACAGTGGACTTAAATGCGAACTCTTCCTATATTTGAGCACTTGTTTCCTGTTGCAACCTGAAGATATGGAATAAATCAAAAGAATAAAAAACCATCAAGGGAATTAAAAAAAAGTTGTTTAATTTCTATCAGTAATGCAAAGAAAGGGAAGAAGAGAAGAGCTTTAAGAAAACATTATTCTTTATTTGCACGTCTTAAGCCCTTCACGCCCGAGCTTTCCTTTGCTACATTAAATCGTCTGTTATTAGCCATAAAATTACGAAAAGTTACTTAATATACCAAATTCGCTAGTGGACAAGGATACTAAACAGGTCCTATCTATAAAATATTGTTTATATTCACTAAAAATCGTCTTAAGGTACCCAAATTACAATGGAAATGACGTTCTGAGCCTCAAGGGGTTAACTCAAAGGCAGAGATGGAATGCTGTATAAGATATCAGCCTCAAGACGATATTTGGATACAGAGTGAGTCTCGAAGGGACAAAAAAGTTAAGAATGACAATCAACTAAAGACGAAAGAGTCCCCCCTTTAAGTATGATGGCGGAAACTGCACATAATAGGAAAAAAAATGAGATATGGCGTGAAAAGATAGAAAAAGGAAATGTGTGGGAAATAAGACTGAATAGGAAAGAAATGGAACAAGGACAAAGGCAAGATAGGAAATAGAAAAAAAAGAATCGTTGAAATGGCAAAAATGTGCAAAGGAGAAGAAAAAGAAGACATAAGTGGGGAAGAAATGGAAAATGTGGTCATGCAGCAAAATGGAAAAACAGCAAAGAAGGTAATGAAGGAGTTCAGAAAAGGAAAAGACAAAGGAAATAGAGAAAACTTGAGAAGGGAATGAGATGAGAGATAAAGGGGAGAGACATGGGATGAGATGAGAGGGTTGAAGGAGGGAGGGAAGTGGAGAACAGAAAGTATTGATCTCGTATACGTAGTAGTAGTTTACCCATGATGAGAAAGGAAGGTAAAGTAAAGATGGGGGTATAAGCTAAACTGCGCGTGGCCTCGGTGCTCATCTCCGTCACATAAGCCCTTGAACATGGAATGGAAGGTGAGTCGTATATAGGCAATCACCTGCAAACTGCGATTCACCTTGTTCCTTGATTTGTCTCGTCACAGGTACAAGTGATGGACAACTTTTAACTCTTCCATCACCGTTCACTTCCCTCCCGCTCATCGCCCCATCACACATCCCTATCCCATCTCTTCATCCCCCCTACCACCCCTTACACTCTCCCCTTCACCACCCTCCCGCTCATCGCCCCATCACACATCCCTGTCCCATCTCTTCATCCCCCCTACCACCCCTTACACTCTCCCCTTCACCACCCTCCCGCTCATCGCCCCATCACACATCCCTATCCCATCTCTTCACCCCCCTCTACCACCCCCATACACACTCCCCTTCACTTCCCTCCCGCTCATCGCCCCATCACTCCCTATCCCATCTCTTCACCCCCCCTCCCACCTATACGCTCTCCCCTTCCATCTCTCACACTCGTAACGGCCGTATTGAAAGGTAAGCTTCTCTAGAATACATCACGTCGCTGTCTGATAAGCAAACCCAAGTAAACTTTTCCCTCCTGAATTTGATATAAATTCGACCAAGTGCCCGTGTGCGAGGGTGATAGAGGAAAGGAGGGAGTGAATGTAAGGGTTGAGAGACGCTTGACAAACATGAGCTGTCAACATGCGTTCATAATAAAGATGTAAATGACTCAAGGATGACGAACAGGAGGCAGGCGGTGGAGGGTGGCGGCGGTAAGGGCGTCAGAAGGCGTCGGCAAGGCGGGAGGCTCAACACACAGGCCTGCCTACTTTTCAACTCGAGCGGATAGTCAAATAAACGTCCCCAACTCAATATTGGTGCCGGGAAGTAACTTTCGCTCCCTCGTATACTTGAACTTAAAATTTCGAGTCGAGAGGCGCCGCCCGACGCCCCGTATACCCAGGTCTTACGGGAAGGTAGATTTAGGCAAGGCTAAGGGAATAGAAAGGGAATTTCTTTTCCTTGGCCTTGGATTTAAGAACTATGTGACGTAAAGGTAAAATATAAACATATGAAAATATATCAACAATAACTATGTTTGTCTTCCATCTAATCATACGTAAGCAGTTACTAATATTACTGTTTTCTTTCAATTTGGTAGTCTTGTGTCTTGGCTTATCAGTGCGTGCGTGCGTGCGTGCGTGCGTGCGTGCGTGCGTGCGTGCGTGCGTGCGTGCGTGCGTGCGTGCGTGCGTGCGTGCGTGCGTGCGTGCGTGCGTGCGTGCGTGCGTGCGTGCGTGCGTGCGTGCGTGCGTGCGTGCGTGCGTGCGTGCGTGCGTGCGTGCGTGCGTGCGTGCGTGCGTGCGTGCGTGCGTGCGTGCGTGCGTGCGTGTGTGTGTGTGTGTGTGTGTGTGTGTGTGTGTGTGTGTGTGTGTGTGTGTGTGTGTGTGTGTGTGTGTGTGTGTGTGTGTGTGTGTGTGTGTGTGTGTGTAATGCGTATTCCGTAAGCAATACATTTTTGGGGTGCGCGTGCCGGCTCAGTCAGTCGTCAGCTCAGCCCCGCCGTCAGCCAGCCAGCCACCTATAGACGCGGAACTCCGGCCAACGACACACACCAGACTAAGCTGCCTTTGGGCCTCGACTTCTTCTTCATTATGCCAAGTTTTTCTTTCTCTATTCCTCTTTTCTTTCTGTTTTTATTATGTCTTCAGCCTTGTAGCCATCCATTCAAAGACTCTGACTCCGCTATCAGTTTCATTTCACATTAAGGGCTATAGGGTCAAAAGGTCTGTTTCAGCTCTGCGCCTCCTCCTCACACAGCCCTAGTTTTCAGCATTCTGATTAACATGTGCTTTGCTTTTCAAACTGCCCATTCCTTTAACAGTCACACCCTACAGTTTCAACACCCAGAGGAAGGTGGATGTAAAGTTACCTCGTCCCTCCTCTTCTTCCTCAACCCAAAGGACACCCACCACTCGGCAGAAGACATAAAATCTACATAAGTCACAACATGAAAGAGACACAACACTAGAGGCGTTCCGTTCTGCCGCCTTGGTGTGTGTGTGTGTGTGTGTGTGTGTGTGGTGTGTGTGTGTGTGTGTGTGTGTGTGTGTGTGTGTGTGTGTGTGGTGTGTGTGTTGTGGGTGGTGGGTGGGTGTGTGTGTGTGTGTGTGTGTGGGTGGGTGGGTGGTGTGGGTGGGTGGGTGGGTGGGTGGGTGGGCGGGCGGGCGGGGGCGGGCGGGCGGGCGGGCGGGCGGGGGCGGGCGGGTGGGCGGGTGGGTGGGTGGGTGGGTGTGTGGGTGTGTGGTGTGGTGTGTGTGTGTGTGTGTGTGTGTGTGTGTGTGTGTGTGTGTGTGTGTGTGTGTGTGTGTGTGTGTGTGTATGTGTGTGTGTGTGTGTTGTGTGTGTGGGGGGGGACTATTTTTCTACTCGCTCCTTGAAAAATAGTCAGCAAAACATTTCTTCCTAATTACCCAAAATGACCTACCACTATACAACCCCTACCACACCACAGTAGCACCACACGACCCCCTCCAAACCACAACATACCATCACCACACCATACTACCACAACACAACCCCATCCCAACCACACTACCACCACACAACACCCCTCTCCAACGTCCATCCTTCTGTACCACATGACCTCCCCTTCCCCTCGCAACCTTCCCTCCCTGCAGTACCTAACATGCAAATACAGTTTTTTTTCCCCCAGCTATTCAGAGACTCCCTTTGCTACTCCGGCATTTTTCGTCACAATATCCCGAAGTTATTTTGTAGCATGGTGTTGCAAAGGCTTGGACGGGGCACGAACGGGGCAAGAACGGGGAACGAACGGGGAACGAACGGGGCAAGAACGGGGCAAAAACGGGGAACAAACTGGGCAAGAACGGGGAACGAACGGGGCACGAACGGGACAGGGACCAGATAAGGACGAAGGCGATACAGGGACGGCGACGAGGCGGTCTGGGAGTAAAGAAGGGACGAGACTGCACGAATGCTAACTAGTTCAAGTTGAGAGCCGGGAGGAGGGAGCCGGGGAGGGGGACGCAAGCCAGTGGTGGTGGTGGGGGGGGGGGGGAGCTGGTGTTGGTGGAGATGATGGTGTTGGGAGGGGGCAGTGAAGGGAGCTAGTCAGTGTAGAGTTTATGCAAATGTTATGTGCTGGCTTTGTTTAGATTTAGTAAAGAGGATTCATTTATACACAAACACTGAAGCAACGGCGTTCTCGGTCAGCAAACAAAACACAAAGGTGAGGCCAATGCTTCACTCTGGCCGTGTGTGTTCTAAGTCTAATATTGTGACTAATTTCGTGTATTCCTCGAAAAATGTAAGAAAAGTCTATTTTTTAGAGAAACCAATATGAAATTATGGATTTTAAAATTCAATCAGTTAAATAAACCTGACAACTTTAAACTCATAATGAATTAGCGTAAAGGAAGCCGTGATTGGGGAAAGTTTGGCCGCAGAAGAAAAGGGTCGGCGGCGGCGATGCCTCACTCTGACTGGATAATGAAACACGACGAGGAGGAGCGGTTAATTAAGTTCGGAAATTAAATACTTCCAATTAGGTTGCGCGAGTTTAACATTTAATATTTGGGATTCGCAGTGCCACGTTCGGTTAAGGTGTGCAGTGCCACGCGCCATTGGGGGAGTGAGTTTCCCTTTGCTGCCATGGGGGACGGCGTTGCCCTGTCGTAAGTTCCTTTGTGGGTTTCCTTTGGGACTATAAAGACAGTCGCAGCGGCTGCCATTATGCGCTTTACGCCGCCTCTCCACATCACATCACGCACCCCACCATCACTAAATCTCACCCGTTACGGTGTTCTCTTAGCAGCTGGCTATTGTTCACTGCCGTAATTGTAGCCGAAACCACCCCCTTAAAAACCTGAACTGTCTGCGTAAATATCTACCTAACTATCTGCATTACTGTTACTTAACCATCTACCATCTGTTTCTACTAACGTCTTATTAGTTTTGACATAACATTTGTTTGATTGATAGTTGACCAATTGACATTGGTTAGGTTACTAGTTCAGCCTTACATTTCTATCAATACAAGTTTTAATAATTCACTTGCATAAGCGAATGACCGTGGACGGTTGGCTGGAAAGAGACAGCAAAGGAAGGATTGAGCTTTGTGGGTGTGTGAAGGAGGACACGTTGAAGAGAGACGTGTTAGTAGCGTAGGGAAACCTGTGTAGAAGCCTCCGGGTTACTTCCTCAACTCTCTTCCCCAGACACCCATAACTTTGGGCAGCGAACCAACTCCCTGGCGGGGAAGTCAACAGCCAACCACACACTTCCCCACATGAAAGGAACCACACGAGTATATTACAGTTATATATCCTCCAAAATCAACGATAATACGGCCGTTATTGTTACTTATCGACCCATAATGAGGTATATGACCCATGTAAAAAGATTATAACATACATAAACGCGTCACAATTGTGTCAGGAATTTCATCCTTTGCAGAAATATCGCCCTGATGGAGAGGCAAACATAAAAGTTACCTTTCCAGACACTGACTGCCAGACTGAAACACTCGTAAACAATATTCGACACATGACGATGGTTTTCCTGGGTTCCTGACAGCCGTAGTGCAATATGTCACCCCTCGGGCCGCGTCGCCTGCAGGGGAGGAGACTGGCCTCTCCCGTCACGGTGTAGGGACGCGAGGACCCAATACCCTGTGAATGATGCAGCGCGGCGCCACACATTCATGCATAGTAATCGACCACAACACCAGCTGACACCGCACGCCGCCGCCACTAGTGTCAGGAGGGTGACCGAGATCCACGTGGCTCCTATATATAGGTGATCAATTCATATACTATTGCGGAAGACGGCGGGTCAAGTGTGGTGTGTGTGTGTGTGTGGTGTGGAGGGGAGGTCCGGAGCTAATGTGGACGAATCACGATACTATGATTGACATTGTGTATGTGTGTGTGTGTGTGTGTGTGTGTGTGTGTGTGTGTGTGTGTGTGTGTATGTGTGTGTGTGTGTGTGTTGTGTGTGTGTGTGTGTGTGTGTGTGTGTGTGGTGTGTGTGTGTGTGTGTGTGTGTGTTCATTAAAGTCCAAAAAGTACTGCTACGTCGTATGGAATCTCGACACACACACACACACACACACACACACACACACACACACACACACCACACACACACACACCACACACACACACACCACACCACACACATACATACACACACACACCACCCACACACACACACACACACACACACACACACTCTCTCCCTTAACCGCTTCGTTGATTCCTGAACCCAGCAGCAAGTCTGATGCGGAACCGATTAAAAGTTAGAGCCGCGTCGTCTCCAACCACAAAGAAACAAAAAAAATGCCACGAGAATACTGTGACAACCCCAAACCCCCTCCTGCACCCCTTCACCCACTCACCCACAACCCTCCCCAACCCAGGCCTCTCCTGCAGAAGGGATGTTGCTCCTCGACCCAAACTTTAAAAATTGTCTGGAATATTCCCAAGTAATTATAGCCAGTGGCACAAGATTTCGTCCTCTGTTAAAAGTTCTCTAGACAGTATCTTTTTTCCTTTCATTTTATGGATGAATGTCTGCTACCGTCAGTAACACTATAGTCGCCACTGCACAAATGTCGCCAGGTGCCATATATTACGAATTTTAGCATCACTACATATTTGTATATGTCAGTAAAGAGGCATGCACAGTAGTTTATATTATGTACGTGTCTTCAGTGGCACATACAAGTCTGTAGTGATGCCAAAAATCGTAATATTCGCCTGGCGACATTAGTGCAGTGGCGACTATAGTGTTACTGACAGTAGCAGACATTCATCCATAAAATGAAAGGAAAAAATTGACGGAAAATGGAAGGTAAAAATTGAATTGACATTGTTATTGACGGTAGAGGTCTCATAATGGCTTCCGACTTTTTAGCATAACAGAGCTTAGATTTCACCATGGAATAAATAATTATGCGATCGTTATCAAATGTAGACTATAATCTGCAGGCCGTGTGCTGTTAGGACGAGTTTACATTTCATTCACAACAATTACACAGTAACGTTGGTTTTTAGATAGTATAACTCACACGCCACAGGATTTATGTTCAATAGGTTAAGAGTTAAGACACATGATTACGAAAGCTCACCGAGTGGTTGATGCAGACACTACGTATTGTACTGTAAACACTGAATTTGTTCTGCTTAACTTATACACACAAATTTTTATAATAGACTGACGTGTTAAACAATATATCTAAGATTGTTTATTGTGTATCATAATCATAAATTTTACTTGATGAAGTATTTTACATCCCACGTAATTTTCAATATTACTAAAACACTCAAAAATACGTACCGTAGATAACAGTAAAGTCGCCAGACAACTTTTTTTTCTGTTTACAGACGTGTGGTGGCGTTAATAGTTACATTTCTACAGCCATGATTTCAGGAAAGTTAGAAGGGGCTATCTGGAGAATCTGTGTCATTTTGTGTCTTCATCTGTGTTATATTATGGCTATAAATGAACAAATGACAAAAATATCTACAAAGTGGCTACCAACAGTAGAGTCGCCATCTAGTGTTTATTTACTGAGTGTCGTACCGCTGTCGTCGTCGCCCGAAAAAAAAACGCGTAGCGAAATTTGAAACCGTCTATACTTGCAGATACAAAGCATAAAACAACGCTGAAACAGGGTAGATTATACAGTCATGATATAAACTACTGTGTATCATCTTCAGTGGCACATAAAAATCAGTAGTGATGCTATAATTCGTAATATATGGCGCCTGGCGACATCACTGCAGGTGGCGACTTAACTGTTATCTACGGTAGGTATTCTCATTTCTCACCCAAGCCATATAAATATAAAAAACATAATAAGTTAAGCGGCAAGAATGTGCAGGTCACCCCGATGTCACCACCATAGAAAACCAGTATGGTGAAGGAAGAAAGCGTCCCGCCAGCCCACACCGCGCTATATTTACACCTCTTCTGTAGCATCCCCTCTTTCATGGTTCAGTAGTTTAGTTATTTTCAGGCTACGCACGATTACTCCTTAAAAAAACAAGAGCAGTAATAAGAAAAACCAAGAAAATTCAAGATTACGTGATACACCAGCGAAAACAAACGCATATTTTATCTCGTTATAAGAATCAATACATAATGCAGTTCTACTTATCTTGACTGCACTTTTGTTGCTGATCTCTTATTTCTTATGGGCAGCGCCACCCCGTCAGAATATATTATTATTATCTATATTATTTATCATTATTTATAACCCCTCCTGAAGGCTACAAAGAGATGATCAGTCATACCACAAACATCACGTCAGCAGTAATAATAAACGCCATTCCCTGCCTGTTAGTGTGTACTGTATATGTGACTGCATCCACCAAAGTCTCCCATATATTTGTATTAAGTTTCGGTTTTATTTAAATGGTTTTAGGAATTTAACGTTGATAGCATTATTACCGTCATCACTCTTATCATTATTATTTTTTAGATTATCATAACAGACATACAGAAAAACAAAGCGACAGAGAGAAAATGAGAAAACACACACACACACACACACACACACACACACACACACACACACACACACACACACACACACACACACACACACACACAACACACACACACACACACACACAAGCAGTGCTTAACACACATAGGGCGGGCCTCATAAAGGTTTGGGCGGCTAAGTACCTCCCATCCATCTCAATAACGAAGACCCATTTACGGTAAGGGAGGAATAGGGGGGCAAGGGAGCATGTAGTTTAAGGGGGTTGGGGTGAGGGTGGGGGAGGCGAAGGACAAGGCAGGAGGAGGAAAAGAGAAATGCAACTTAGATTTATAGTAATTTACCTTCTGTCTACGTGGTCTTAGTATCCCTTTGTTATTTTACTCGAATTTCAACCACAATGAAATTTTACGTTAATAGAACTTTCATGAGGGTTCGTTTTTATTCCCCTCTCTCATTTCATATGTTGCGGTATCTATGTTCCTTTAATTTCAGTCATTACTTCCCAATAATGCGTAATATATGCGTAATAAGTGAGTCATGAGTGAGTCAGGTGTGACTCGATTGAGATTGAGAGAAGGAGTAGGCCTATAGGAGTGAAGGATTACAATGATAACTAGGGGGGGGGGGGGGGGGGGGGGCACTCAGTAGAGCGCATACCTCCGCCCGAATATTTCATCAATTGGTTGCCATGGTTGCAACAGTTGTGATTCGATTTCATCCAAAATTAAATCAGTTCTTCCTTATACCAAATAGACTTGGTATACCAAGTTTGGTCCAAATCTATTCGTAACTTTTGAGAAATCCTGTACACTAACAAACAGACAGACAGATCGGGGTGAAAACATAACCTCTCCAACTTCGTTGGCGGAGGTAACAATGTCTAATTCAATTGCCGCCGACTGTGAACAGACAAAATAATATTAAATGAGTGAATGGTTTATGGCCGCCTGACTGACTGACAAACTATAAGAACGTAGGTAGACCACGCAGGATTCATTTTAGTGGATCCTGGATAGGAACGGACGACCAAAAATGAAGCCGGCACATGATTGTATGCACTTTGTTGTTTTGGGTATTAATTGTTTGCTGATAGAGATATGTTGTAAATCGGGGTATAGTAGGCATACCTAGGAGAATGTTCTTAGCAAGCAAGAGAAGGAAAGGGTAGCGAACCAATACAAGTGAATGATTGTTTAGAGACTGTGCTGAGGTTCAGCAGAAGTCAGGCGACGTTGAGGCATTAGGCGGCTGCAAAGCGTGTGTGAGGCGAGAGGTTGAGTGGACAGCCTGTTGGAGAGCATCGCGGCAACAGGAGGGGAGAGAGGGACGAGAGAAGAAAGGAGAGGTAGAAGGAGAGAGAGAGAGAGAGAGAGAGAGAGAGAGAGAGAGAGAGAGAAGAGAGAGAGAGAGAGAGAGAGAGAGAGAGAGAGAGAGAGAGAGAGGAGAGAGAGGAGAGAGAGAGAGGGAGAGTGTGTGAGTGTGGTGGGGTGTGTGGTGGTTGGGGATGTGTGTGGAGTGAGGGTGGGTGTGTGTGTGTGTGTGTGAGGGGGTGGAGGTGTGTGAGGTGTGTGTGTGTGTGTGTGTGTGTGGTAGTGTGGATGAGTGGGTGAGTGTGTGTGTTTTGGTGTGTGTGTGCCTCAAATATTTATCCACTATCTACAAAATTAATCAAGGGACCATGATAAACGAGTGAAGTAAATGACAGCCACAGTATGTTGACTTGCACAAGTGACGGGAGTTTCCTAAATATCAAGAAGAATGCAAGAAAAAGCGAGAGAAACCACCAGATTCCGTAAAAGTAATGAAACTTGCGAACCCAGCCTTTGAAATTCATTAACTTAAAGCCACAAAAATAAAAATGCAAACAAATTACACTAAGTAGAGGATAATGAAAACTTGTCTAGTAAAACTCAAAGAAAAATTGATAATAAAGACGAAAATAAGACGCCGCTTAGTAACGTATCACACTTAACGACCTTCTCCTCTCTCTCTCTCTCTCTCTCTCTCTCTCCTCTCTCTCTCTCTCTCTCTCCTCCTCTCTTCTCTCTCTCCTCTCTCTCTCTCTCTTTCTCACATACCTACACCCCTTCCATCACTCACCCATTTAAGACTCACCTGGAGCATCCCTTAAACCCCTTAACCGCTGTCTAATCTCACCCTCCTATAATTATGACACTCATTAGGAAGGTAATTGTGGGCGGCGGTGAGGGTTAATTATCATCTTGTCCGCGCCGGCTTGCCCCCCTTGCCCCCCTTCCACCCTCTCCTTACACCTTAATTGGATACTTAGGTTTGTTTACATTGCCCCTCTCCTTCCCTATGGCCAGGTATATCCCCCTTTCCTTTACCCTTGGCGACGCTTTTCTCTAGTAAGATCAGCTTATTGGCGCCGAAAAAACAGTGATTTTACTCTTGTTAACGGTCTAAAGCGAGGAGGATATTGTATTGGCTTTATTCTTATAGCGTTAATGGTTTTGCGTCAATTGAGTCATCCAGCGTCACTTATAAGAATAAAAATAATGAGTCAACAACACAAGGAAATAGGCGAAGCATCAAACTGGATAGAGAAATTAATACAAGAGTCACCCACACAGTCCACTGCTTCAGTCTTATCATAGCAAGAAAGATATCACAGAAAACGAGTATATTTCAGGGCTGACTATAAGACCGTGAATAGTTTTCCCTAACGCTTGGCAATGCTAATAAGTCGATTATCATTTTAGCAAGAAAGTTAACATAGAAAGCGAGTATATTTCTAGGTTGACTATAAGACCGTACAACATTTCCCTTAACGATTGGTAATACTGGTAAATCGACGACATACAAAAAAACACTCGAAATAATCCTGTGATATATTTTTGTTATTACCGTTTCATTTAGGAGGCAGATCGTCATCATAATAACATTCTAAATGCATCAAATCTTGTTAAAAACCCCATCAATGAATGCTCGGCGCCTATCCTTCCCTGCTGGGCGCCTGAATACGGCAGGAATTCCCTTGCTGTCGCCTCCCTGTGACATTAACCACTCGCGGCAATAAATTAGCTCGAGGGAGAAAACCAATCAACACGTAATATCCTAATTTACCCGCCTTTCCCCCTTTCCCCTTTTCCCCTCAACTGTCCCATCCTGCCCTCTCATTACCCTCCCTCTCTATCCTCTAATAGCAGTTGTGAGCAAATTTAGAACCTACGAATTAAGACATTAAGATCCATAATAAGCATAGCCATTATCACCCTTCCCATAACACTATAAACATACCATTATTTGCATCAATTACCAAAAAATATTCATCATTATCAGCATCATTTCCACAGATGGGGGCAAATAATCGTAATTAAAAACAAATGTAAATGGTTGGGCTCTGATAGGCTGTCATGTGATTAGCAGCATTTAACGTGATTGCACTGCCTCCACCGCGCAATTTATTAGAATACAACTACATTATGTTTAATTATAGCGAGGGGGAAGGGGGGAAGAGAAGGGGAAAAAATATAATGCTAAAATTCAGTATCTGATTTAACATAGGAGAAGAGAGGTTTCAGGAGGAACGAAAGGAATGAGTGTAGTTTGAAAAGGAAGATTGTGAGTAAGGGGAGGATATGGAGTATAAGGAAGAGTAGGAGTAGGAGGCAAAGAAAGAATGGAAAACCAGAAAGAAGAGAAAAAGAGTACATGGAGAAAGAGAAAAGATGTTGATAATGAAGTGGAGAAGGAGAGAATGCGTCAAAGAAAGAATAGAAAATCAGAAAGAAGGGAAAAAAGAGTATATAGTGAAAGAAAAAGACCGTCAAGACAGCTTTTAGAAACACCTGGAAGAAAGAACTGGAAATAAGATGGAAAAATATAAATGAGAGGATGAAAATGGAAGAGAATGGGAAAAGGAAGAAGGAAAGGTAGAGGTCCGAATCCGTAAGTGAATAAGAAAAGACAACCTAACATTGAAAACATTCTTGTGTCAATGTAGAGATGGAGGTTCCTCTATGGGCGGTATTGAGAAACTTGGAGGCCGACTTGGGGCAGTGTTGACATGGGTGTTTGTGTTGAAGGATGAGGTGGTCTCTCTCTCTCTCTCTCTCTCTCTCTCTCTCTCTCTCTCTCTCTCTTCTCTCTCTCTCTCCTCTTCTCTCTCCTCTCTCTCTCTCTCTCTCTCTCTCTCTCTCTCTCTCTCTCTCTCTCTCTCTCTCTCTCTCTCTCTCTCACAAACAAGGAGTGGAAAGAAAACTGTTATACTCCTCACACATCTTTGTAATCCTCCTTCTCCTCCTCACCCTCTCGGAGCAGCTTCCTAACAGCGTCGAGACATTGTGGCTGAGAAAACCAAACGTGCCCTTTATGGCCTCCTTCAGGATGTAATAAACGACAAGAAGTGTTGGCAGGTTTACGGCCCTTCTTATACTTCTTGTGGAGAGGACGAGACGCCGCCAGCCAGGGGTTGAAATGCTGACAAGGAAAGCACGCCGAGGGAAAGAATAGAGGCGTGTATAGGTGTGTGTGTGGGGTGTGTGTGTGGGGTGTGTGTGGGGTGTGTGTGTGTGTGTGGGGTGTGTGTGTGTGTGTGTGTGTGTGTGTGTGTGTGTGTGTATGTGTGTGTGTGTGTGTGTGTGTGTGTGTGTGTGTGTGTGTGTGTGTGTGTGTGTGTGTGTGTGTGTGTGTGCGTGAGTGTGCGTGTGTGTGTGTGTGTGTGTGTGTGGTTTGGTGTGTGTGTGTGTGTGTGTGTGTGTGTGTGTGTGTGTGTGTGTGTGTGTGTTGTGTGGTGTGTGGGGTGTGTGTGTGTGTGTGCGTACTTGGTTTACTGGGTTTTCCGGTTAAATGGATTCATGTTGGTGGTTGTGTCAGATACATAATGGGTGTTAAATGAGGAGACGAAGGAGAAGAAATAGGAGAAGAGAAGAGAGACAGAAAGAGAGGAGGGGGAGAGAAGAAGAGAGAGAGAGAGAGAGAGAGAGAGAGAGAGAGAGAGAGAGAGAGAGAGAGAGAGAGAGAGAGAGAGAGAGAGAGAGAGAGAGAGGAGAAGGGGGGGAGAGAGAGAGAGGAGAGAGAGAGAGAGAGAGAGAGTAGAAACCCAACCCAACCCAATATCTCAACCCTTCATCTCCTGTAAACACTCAAACCCTACCACCACAACCACAACCACAACCAATAAAAACACATCAAAACAACTTCCCTACACACCCTTCTCTAAGCACTAACAAACATTTTTACCAACACAAACGGCAATAACAACCACAATGGACCTTCAACACGATCCCGAGCCCCCCACGGGAGACACCTGCTGGCATAAGACGATCAGGTGTATGTGAAGAGCAGCGTCAAGCTCTAGCCAAACCTCAAGCTGCAAGTGGTGATGGTGGTGGAGGGAGGAGGTATGCAAGCGAGTGGTTCCTTTACCCTCCTCCACACCCTCCCGCTGCAACTAATCCCTGTGATAAGCCGGAGCATCTGCCGACCCAACAGGTTCTCAGTGTACACGGGTAAGCTCCCCACCTCGCCACAGCACCGCCACAGCATTGCCGCCACGGCCATGAACACCTCACACAACACCACATAACACCTGTTCCTAAATACGTGTTTCATTCTGTAGTGGAGAATTTTGGTTACTCGACCGAAACTCAAGGCTCTCAGGTGACTTATGAAGGCTATTATGAGAGAAAGAGAGAGAGAGAGAGAGAGAGAGAGAGAGAGAGAGAGAGAGAGAGAGAGAGAGAGAGAGAGAGAGAGAGAGAGAGAGAGAGAGAGAGAGAGAGAGAGAGAGAGAGAGAGAGAGAGAGAGATTTATCCTAGATCTACACTGCCATGATCTTATCTAAAAAACATAGAAAAAACTGCGGATCTTCCTACTATCCAACCTTTGTTTTTCACCTGTCCAGCAAGGTGTCCTGGAGAAAGGGGAGGAGGCAGACTGAAGCAAGCACCTTACCCCCCTTTACCACCCCACGCCCCCACATCTACCCCCCAACCCTCCACCACCACATAAGGACGTGACATGAGGCTTACTCAGAACAATGTGGTGGCGTTTAGAGGGCAATGGCAGGGCAGGGCGACGCGGGTGACGACGTGGTATGGGGCAAGGGAGGCATGGAAGAAAGAACTTGTGTGATGTCGAAATACAGGTGAAAACAAGACATAAAAAGGTGACAAAATACATAACAAAATTGAAATAAAGAAAAGATTAGGCTATTAGAGTGACAATAAATAAGCCGAAGGGGAAAGAAAGACAGGTTAGGAACTTACGAAATGTCAAAATACATATAAATAAGGTGATAACTATTATGAGAAAAATAATATAGGAAAGATGAGTTGATAGAATGACTACAAATAAGCCGATGGGGAAAGAAAGGCAGACAGAAAGAACTTGCAAGATGTCGAAATATATATAAACAGCAAAGTGACAATAAACAAACAACGGCAACAAGCTGACAACACAATAAGAAAAAGAAAAAGAAAAGAAAAGATTGGGCTAATAGAGTGACTAGTAATAAGCCGATGGGGAAAGAGAGACAGAGAAAACTTGTAAGCTGTCGAGGTATAAAGAAAAACAAGGTGATAACATATATGAGATAATAATAAGAGGATAGATGTGCAAATAGAATGACTACAAATGAGCTGAAAAAAAACTAACCTAACCTAACTATTAACTACTTTATCTCACCTGTAATCAGTCAATTATAATACAGAGATGATAACACTGCTTGTTCACAGACTGATAACACACTGTACTGGACTAAAGGATAAACCGCACAGCAAGAACAATCCATTCAAATACCCTACACATAATATATAAACAATATAAATTCATATCACGGCAGTACGATCTTATAAATCATATCACGGCAGTACGAGTCTTATAAATTCATATCACGGCAGTACGAGTCTTATAAATTCATGTCACGGCAGTAAGAGTCTTATAAATTCATGTCATGGCAGTACGAGTCTTATAAATTCATATCACGGCAGTACGAGTCTTATAAATTCATATCACGGCAGTACGAGTCTTATAAATTCATATCACGGCAGTACGAGTCTTATAAATTCATGTCACGGCAGTACGAGTCTTATAAATTCATGTCACGGCAGTGCGAGTCTTATAAATTCATATCACGGCAGTACGAGTCTTACAAATCAAGCCATGACGAAGCTAAGCAAGGCAATGCATACAGACAGAACCAATCCCATTATCCCGCGAGAGGTAATAAAAACATCCATGTCAATATATAATAAGCAAACACAACGCCACATATCACACGAAGGGGAGGAGAGAGGCGACCGAGCAAGCAAGGGTCCGAGGAAGGGTTAGAACATAATAATCCCGTGAGAGACAACGGAAGAGGTAAATGTAATCACAATGAACTACAAGACCAGTGGAGATTATCGTTTGGGGAGTACAGCTTCATATTTAACCTTTATGGCGGTGGTGGCGGCGGAGGGGAGGGAATCGAGGCTATAGAGGAGAAAGGCGAGCAAGGTGTCCGGTATCGCGAGACAGTGCATCAGGCAGACAAAGGGATAGATAAGGAGGAAATGCAGCGTTCTATCTAAAGAGGAAGATGAGATAAGAACATAAGAATATAAGAACATAAGAAAATAAGGAAGCTACAAGAGGCCGTATAACCACAGAAATAAGTAGACATAAATTGGATCATGCCAATAAAAACACTAATAGATTAATCAAATACGGTGAAAATGTATCATAATGTTAACGTTGATGATGAAAAAAGTAAATAAAAACTTAATAAAAAAAAAAAAATTAATAACCGTATAACCACAGAAATAAATTGCAATAAAGTGGAACATGCTAATAAAAAAAACCACCAATAGATTGATCAAAACGGTTAAAATATATATCATAATGCTGACGTATATGATAAAAAAAAGTAACTAAAAAACACTATACACTTTACAATGAGCTGACGAAGGAATAAAAAGGTGAGATTAAGAGTTTATGGCTCCAATAGGGACGCCCACTATAATTACAGTATAAAAAAAATGAAACCGTGAAATTACTTAAAGGTTGTCTATAGGCTTAAGTGTGCGTAAAATGTGGTGGTTGGTGATGAAGTGGTGATGAAGTGGCTCAGCGTGGCGCCTGGAGGGACTTATGGGTGTGGGGGCCAGTAAGCTGCAGGGGATTCCAGCGTGAAGCAAAAATATCGCAGTTTGGTCAACACCCGACCCCTGAGCCCCGAGAAACCCAACACTGCCTGTCTTCTTTGTCCCCCGTGCTCTCTCTCTCTCTCTCTCTCTCTCTCTCTCTCTCTCTCTCTCTCTCTCTCTCTCTCTCTCTCTTCCTTATCCTTCGGCTGGTTCACTTCCTCACCGTCATCACAATTTTTCAACGTCACGAAAAATACCACTTCCTTCCTCATCATCCTATCATTCCCTCCACATGATAGGCGGCAAGCACCTGAATTTTTTCCCCTAGTCTTTCGCCTTCCTATGGACACATACGTATATGTACTACCATCATCCCACTACCCTTTCCCTTCGTCAGGAGATTACGTCATAGAACCAGTAAGGCGGGAAAGACCTCATAAAGGACGTCATTAGTGCAGTTACGGCGTCCCATGTCTCCTTCTTGCCCTGACCCTATTGGAAGGCTACTCGATACCCTGGCATAAAAATGAGAGATGATCGCACAACATGGTAGTGAGGGGGAAGGGAGGGAGGGATAAAAGGGGAGAGGAAGGGAGAATAGGGTGATGAAGGGAGCGCGAGGTGATGGCAGGGTGGAGAGGATGTTTAGGTAAGGGAGAGAAGGGAGGGAAGGAAGGAGGGAGGGAGGTAAGAGAAGGCAGTGGTTAATTTGGGAGAGTAAAAGAGATGGTGATGTAAGGTAACGTGGCCTCGTGTTTATAGGAAGCGAATCTTTACACTGAATGAAAATTAGGCAGACGAGGACGAGGAGGCGGATGAAGAAGAGAGATACAAAGGAAAAAGCAAACAACAGTAGATTTGTTGGTTTAAAACTCTAAATGAGACTGTTTGCGGGAACTACAAGAACTACACTAAATTATTGACGCTAAGTAAGCAGGATGGTAGAAGTGATGAATGTCAAGGAAAATCTGCTGGAAAGGGAGAACGAGTAGGAGAAAGAAGAGAAAATGGAAAATGAGGAGGAAAAGGAGATGAAGAAGGAGGAGGAAATGGAAGATGAAGAGGAGGAAGAAGATGGAGATTACGAGGAAAAGGAGATGAAGAAGGAGGAGGAAATAGAAGATGAAGAGGTAGATTACGAGGAAAAGGAGGATATAGAAGATGGAGAGAGGAAGAGGGAGAAATTTAAGACGAGGAAGATGAAGGATAGAATATTAAATTTACACCGCTCCATTTAAAATCTAATGACGGATGTAGGAAAATTTGTGAGCAGTGGTGGATTTGCACATCGCCTGGTGCGTGGGCCATTTCCCTTTGTTGGACGCAGACGGAGTGTAATACCGCGTCTCCTCCTCTTCCTGGCAGCCTTAACTATGAGCCTCCTTTGCTTTTAAATATGATATGTGCGAGTGTTGATGGGAGAGAGAGAATATGCTAAGGGTGCCATGGGTGTTCCTCAGGAGGAGGAGGAGGAGGAGGAGAAGGAAGAGGAGAGGAAGAGGAGGAGGAGGAGGAGGAGGAGGAGGAGGAGGAGGAGGAGGAGGAGGAGGAGGCAGAGGAGGAGGAGGGAGGAGGAGAGGAAGAGGAGGAGGAGGAGGGAAAACAAGAGAGAGGAAGGCTGGAGGGAAGGTGTGTGCGTGATGTGGTGTCGCCCGTACCCAGCTTGAGGGCTTCAGGGACCCGTGTTGCCTTACTAAGAAGGATAACCAGATGACACCCCCTCCCCCTCCCTTCTTCCATACCTTGTTCCCCCTTTCCTTTCCTGACTTCCCCCTATTTTATCCCCCTCCCCCTCCCTTCTTCCCTTCTTCCATATTTGGTTCCCCCTTTCCTCTCCTGACTTCCCCCTATTTTATCACCCTCCCCCTCCCTTCTCCCATACCTTGCCCCCCCCTTTCCTCTTCTGACTTTCCCTTTTTTCTTCCCTCCTGCCTTACCTTTCTCTTCTATCCTTCCCTATCTTGTCCCCTTTATTTTCTCTCTCCTTGCCTTCCACTTTCCCTTCTCCTCTCCTCCCTTGTTCCCTCCATTCCTTACTCCCTTCTTCTCACCTACCTTGCTCCATTTTTCCTCCTCTCCTTCAATACCTTGTCTTCCTCTCCACCCTCCCATGTCTCCCTCTCCTCTTCAACCCTATTCCTCTTTCCTTCTCCTACTTTATCAAGCTCTCCTCTTCTTTCTTTCACTATCCTGCCTTTCCATTCCAATCCATACCCTTCCAATTGTTCCTTCTCTCTTACTACCATCCCATCAACCCTTCCCACATCATCCCTCCAGCCGTTCCCTTCCTCCACCTTTCAGGAAACACACTGACTATACTTCACTATACTCGGACCTTCTTCTTCTACAATAATTAGTAATAAAAAAATTTCTCCTTCCTCGCTTGCTTGCTTCCTTCTATCATCCCTCGCCCGTCCCACTCAACCTGTATTTCATGTTAATTCCGCAAATGACCCATCGTAAATAACGTCGCCACGCCCCCAGAGCCTCGTATAAAACACACCCTTAAGCGGCGCCACTGCAATAACATAAAACACTTGCAGTAAGATAGCCTGATTAATAAAATACATGAAATTATGCTTACCAGGGGGGATGTGCAGTGCTAAGGAGACGAAGAGAAAGAGAAGAGAAGAGAAACCATCAAGAGAATGAAATAATAGAATAAGAAGAGAAGAAGGAGAAGAAGAAGAGAAGAAGGTTTAATACATAGAAAGCAACCAAAGACGAAGATGAGAAGAGAAGAGAAACAACCAAGAGAAAGAAATAATAGAATAAGAAGAGAAAAAAGAAGAAGAAGAAGAGAAGAGAAGAAAAGAAGAAGGTTAAATATATAGAAAGCAACCCAAGGGACGTCCTATTTAGCGTCCAAAGGCATCATAAAAGGCAGGTTAATTACGATAAGGACCTTTAGAAAGAGGGACAAGGCATAGCAAAAATACGTAACCACAAAAGGGAGCTTGGAGGGTCACAAGGGAACAGGAGGTCAAGCACTTCCTGGGGGGGTGAGGAGGCCTGGAGGAGGAATGAGTCAGGGAGGGGGGAAAAGAAGGGGGGAGGCAGGGGAGGTAAGGAGAGAGGGAGGGAGCAAGTGGAGGTAAGGATAAAGGGAGGGTACAAGTAGATAGCTCCCCGCGACGTTCCGGAATGAGTTGGCGGCGCCTTCCACAGCGACCCTCATTGTGTCTAACCACGGCTGTCATCCCGCCCTCCCTGCCCATTAGTCTCTCCCTCAACCTGCCTCACCCTGCCTCACCCCTTCTCTCCTCCTCCTCCTCCTCCTCCTCCTCCTCCTCCTCCAACTCCTTCATGTCCTCGTCCTCCTTCTCCTCCTCCTCCTCCTCCTTATTGTTCTCGTCCTTTCTCCTTCTCAACCTACCCTTGGACCTTCCTCCTCCTCCACTTCCTCTCCTCCATCTCCTCCTGGTTCCTTCATTTCCTCCTTTTCCACCTCATCGTTTCTCCTCCTCCTTACACTCCTTCTTATTCCTTATTTCCACCACTTCCACCTCCTCATTTTCCTCCTCACCCTTCAACCTCTTCCGTGCCTTTTCTCCTCCTCCACTTCTTCCTCAACCCTACTCCTCCTCCTCCTCACTTCTTCCTCAACCCTACTCCTCCTCCTCCACTTCTTCCTCAACCCTACTCCTCCTCCTCCTCCACTTCTTCCTCAACCCTACTCCTCCTCCTCCACTTCTTCCTCAACCCTACTCCTCCTCCTCCACCTCTCCACTTCTTCCTCAACCCTACTCCTCCTTCTCCACTTCTTCCTCAACCCTCCTCCTCCTCACCCTTTCTCCTCCTCCACATCCTCCTCCTCATATCTCTCTCGTCTCTTCTTCCTACTCAGATGTTCGCATTTGCTCTTTTTAGCTCTTCCTTCCGCAGCTTGTCTAAAAATTCCTCCAACTTTTTCTTCCTCTCTCTCTCTCTCTCTCTCTCTCTCTCTCTCTCCTCTCTCTCCTCTCTCTCTCTCCTCTCTCTCTCTCTCTCTCTCTCTCTCTCTCTCTCTCTCTCTGCCTATCATCCATGCACGTTCGTTCTTCCTCTCTTTTCCTCTTCCCTCCTTTCTTCTACAACCTCCTTCCTCCTGCAACTATACATGAACTGTTCCTTCTCTCTCTCTCTCTCTCTCTCTCTTCTCTCTCTCTCTCTCTCTCCTCTTCCTCTCTCTCTCTTCTCTCTCCTCTTCTCTCTCTCTTCTCTCTCTCTCTCTCTCTCTCTCTCATCCTCTCTCTCTCCCTGCCTGGCTTTTATTAATCTTTACTTCCTTTCCGTTTCTCACACCTCCTGTTCGCCAAGGCCATTCGTTAGCTTCCACGCCCACTGTCAGCTCCTCCATCCCGCCCACTATTTTCTCCTTCCTCCCGCCCACCACCATCAAGACCCTCACTCCCGCCCACTTTTTCACTTCCCTCACGCCCACTGTTTCCAATCTTTTCCACCTACTTTTCCTCCTTCCTTTCTCCAGTCGTTTCCCATTCCTTACGCCCACTTTTTTTTTTTTTCCTCTCTCTCTCTCTCTCTCTCTCTCTCTCTCTCTCTCTCTCTCTCTCTCCTCTCTCTTCTCTCTCTCTCTCTCTCTCTCTCTCTCTCTCTCTCTCTCTCTCTCTCTCTCTGTTTTCAATCGTTTCCACCCAATTTTCTTTCTCCCTTTCTCCAGTTGTTTCCCATTCCTTACACCCACTTTTCTTCCCACTCTCTCTCCTCTCTCTCTCTCTCTCTCTCTCTCTCTCTCTCTCTCTCTCTCTCTCTCTCTCTCTCTCCTCATCTCTCTCTCTCTCTCTCTCTCTCTCTCTCTCTCTCTCTTCTCCCCCCCCCTCCCTAACCTTTCCCTGACCTGCCTTCACTCTAACCAAATGTGGAACAACAATGTAACATAAAATCAAGGTATTTATTTTGGTCATGGTCTGAAATTTCCTGTCGTTGTTTTTTACACATAATATGAATTCACAAAATGGAATCAGTTGTTTACCGAGGGACGTTTTGATGTTAGAGGAAAGTCTGGTTTGGCTCACATGCAGCTGTACTTTTCCCTTTTTGGGCTGCTGTTTATTTCCCCAGCTGTATGAGCGGCATTATTGCTTGCTCACGTCTCGGTCTCTTCCTTCCTCACATCCTTACCCTCCTCCTCCCTTCCCTATTTTTTTGGTTCTCTTCCTTCCTTCCTTCCTGTTATGGTGGTCCTTCTCTTATTTTTTCTTCTCTCTCTCTCTCTCCCCTCTCTCTCTCTCTCTCTCTCTCTCTCTCTCTCTCTCTCCTCCATCTCTCTCCTCCTCTCTCTGTTCTCTCCTCTCTCTCTCTCTCTCTCTCTCTCTCTCTCTTCTCTCTCCTTCCCATCTCCCTCTCTCCTATTTTTTTGGTTCTCTCTCTCTCTCTCTCTCCTCTCTCTCCTCTCTCCTCTTTTTTCTCTCTCTCTCTCTCTCTCTCTCTCTCTCTCTCTCTCTCTCTCTCTCTCTCTCTTCCTTCCTGCAGTGGCCCTAAGACTTGTGCCGGTTTGTTTACTCTTAAATCAACTTCCCAAAAGTCGAATAGAACTTCAAGCCGACCTGCTGGCGAGGGGGCACACACACACACACACACACACACACACACACACACACACACACACACACACACACACACACACACACACACACACACACACACACACACACACACAGTAAGGGTACTCCGTAATGTAAGGGAAGCACGCTCGTTTCTCAACCGAGAAGTCCCGGGTTCGATCCCCGGGCGGAGCGGAAACAGATGGGCTGTTTCCTTAAAACCCGAGCCCCTGTCCACCCAGCAGTGAATGGGTACCGGGTGTTAGCCAGGGTTTGTGACCTGCTCTCCGGGGTGCTGGCTTCGGCCAAACCTAAGCACTAAGGATGAATGATAAAAATGTTGATATGGAGACGGGGCCATACGAGCGTTGCTCAGGCCCTGTAAAATACAACTAGATGAATACACACACACAGGAATGTCACTTTATTGTATGCACGTGAACAAGAATGACGCAATAAGCCAGGCCCAACACTTTACGCCGCATGAGTAATAGACGTCCGCTAAAGGTAAATTCACAAACAGAGTGAAAGTGTTTGTGTGCATGATGGCCCGTGTAAATATACAAAGTTCGGTCCCCGCCTGAGTCCCCTTCCCTTCCCCATCCCTACCCACCC
>JACEEZ010003550.1:662073-664573 GCA_016584305.1 Chionoecetes opilio | reverse complement strand
GAGAGAGAAAAAAAAAAAAATAAGAAAAAAAATCTGACAATGCGTCTCATCAGTAATCTCATCATCAGAAATTAATTGTAAAGGAACATGAGACTGTAAACAAAACCTCCACATTCACTTTCCATTCCCCATCCCTCTCTTCATTCTACCTTCCATTCCTAACCCTCCATTCCCTATCTACTCTTCCTTGTACCTTCCCTTCTTAACCCTCCATTCCCTATCTACTCTTCCTTCTACCTTCCCTTCTTAACCGACCATTCCCTATCTACTCTTCCTTGTACCTTCCATTCCTAACCCTCCATTACCCTACACAACCAACACTATCACAGGCGGCGCAGATCCTCTCCTCCCTAAATTTAATCCCGGAGTAACGGAAGGTACAAATACCTCGTCTTGGAGGCTCCAGTGATGCTTGCGTTGCTAATTCATTCCCTGGCAAGCGGGTCTGACATGGTTAAGATTCGCCACGGAGCCTTTAGTGTGCGTTCATCTGTGGTCTCTTGATGCAAAGTGCTACATAGATACAGGTTGATTTTCCCACGTATATGAATGTACACACACACATACACACACACACGGTTAGGGAGGATGAGAAAGAAAAGCCTTGTAATAATGAAAGGAGATAATTACGAAAATTTTGAAAGAATACAACTTATGTTAAATGATGAAAATAAAAATGAGGGAGATTAAACATTAAAAAACCCATTGAGATGATTGATTATGAAAGGGGGAAGATATATAATAGAGACGATAGAAAAAATAAATATGGTTATTAAGAAATATAGTCAAGAACGGATAGAGACAAACACGTAGTAGGATAGGTAGATCTATAGATAGGATAGATACAAGGATAGATAGTAAACACAACAATGATGATAGAAGGAAAAAAGCTGCATGAAAAAGACAAAATATCATAAAAACGGAAAAAAAGAAACTGAATGCATGGAATAATAAAAGAAGGAAAGATATTTATAAAGTTAAGAGAAAAGGACGAAGAGGATGGGTGGTTATGATGATGTGTGGGGTGCGTGGCAAGCTTGTCCCTCCTGCAGGAAGCTTATAAAAAGGGCGGAAGGATAATGAAAGGTAAAGGATTATCCCATGATGATGCAATTGGGGAAAATAGCAAAATGGGGATGAAATTAAAAGAGGGTGAGAGGACATGGGAAAAATGGTAAAATGAAGAATAAATGACAAAATAGAAAGTGAAGCGTAGGGAAGAATGGCAAAATGAAGAATAAATGACAAAATGGAAAGTGAAGCGTAGGGAAGAATGATAAAATGAAGAATAAATGACAAAATAAAAGTGAAGCGTAGGGAAGAATGATAAAATGAAGAATAAATGACAAAATAGAAAGTGAAGCGTAGGGAAGAATGATAAAATGAAGAATAAATGACAAAATAGAAAGTGAAGCGTAGGGAAGAATGATAAAATGAAGAATAAATGACAAAATAGAAAGTGAAGCGTAGGGAAGAATAGCAAAATGAAGAATAAAATGACAAAATAGAAAGTGAAGCGTAGGGAAGGATAGCAAAATGAAGATGAAAATGACAAAATAGAAGGTGAAGCGTCAGGAAGGATAGCAGAATGAAGATGAAAATGACAAAATAGAAGGTGAGGCGTAGGGAAGAATAGGAAAATGAAGATGAAAATGACAAAATAGAAAGTGAAGCGTAGGGAAGAATAGCAAAAATGAAGATGAAAATGACAAAATAGAAAGTGAAGCATAGGGAAGAATAGCAAAATGAAGATGAAAATGACAAAATAGAAGGTGAAGCGTAGGGAAGGATAGCAAAATGAAGATGAAAAGGACAAAATAGAAGGTGAGGCGTAGGGAAGAATAGCAAAATAAAGAATAAATGACGAAATAGAAAGTGAAGCGTAGGGAAGAATAGGAAAATGAAGATGAAAATGACAAAATAGAAAGTGAAGCGTAGGGAAGGATAGCAAAATGAAGATGAAAAGGGCAAAATAGAAAGTGAAGCGTAGGGAAGAATAGCAAAATGAAGATGAAAATGACAAAATAGAAAGTGCAGCGTAGGGAAGGATAGGAAAATGAAGAAATGACAAAATAGAAAGCGAGACGTAGGAGAGAATGGCAAATTGAGGATGATGAAACAAGGTCAAATAAAAGGGAAAAAAGGAAATTGAATATGATAATGATAAAACAGAAGGTGAGGAATATATGAAGACTAGGAAATTGTAGATGAAAAGAATATAACAGAAAATATGGCGTAGAGAAAGTATAGTAAAATGAAGATGAAAATATTAAAACAGAAAATTAAGAAGTAAAGAAAATGGCAAAATGCAGATAAGAATAAAAAGGTGCGTGGGGAAAATAGCAAAATAAAGATTAAAATGACAAAATAGAAAGTGAGACGTTGGGAAGAATAGCAAAATGAAGATGAAAAATAGCAAAGAAAAAGTGCAGGTAAAGTGTATGTATTTAATAGTAAAATAAATTGAAGAAGAAAATGATAGAACAGAAGATCGTGAGGC
>JACEEZ010003550.1:654573-657073 GCA_016584305.1 Chionoecetes opilio | reverse complement strand
AGACAAGACAATTTATCTCAGGTAAGTACTTTGACCGCGATTTATCACCAGGTAACATGACTTGCAATGAACTTATCGGCAATAACCAGCCTGTGTGTATATCTTAGTTTCACAAACCACCACCTTTACATCACCTCATCAGTCCTCTTAATCTCTCTGTCTGATATGCACCACTAAAGGGAGTAATTGGTAAAGCTTAGCAGATGCAGTGGCTCTGTGTCTCTAGAGAAATTAATGGTGAAGGGACATCACTGTCCCTTTGCCCCACATCGCCCCCCCCCCCTGAAGATGAAGCCCCCAGCCCTGTCCATTTGCCCCCCCCAACTCCATCCCTGTCCCTTCGCACCACCCTCACCGCCCCCCCCCCCGGTTACTTTGCCCCCCCCCCTCACCGTCCGTCCCCCCCGCACCGCCATTCAGCCTAAACACAGCTCGTTAGGGAAGCCTTACACGCGTGGTGACCGGAACACCTTCGTCAGATGACACAACGCTGGGAAGCCAAGGACGTTACAGGACAGATGCTCGTATTGCTATAGGCTACCGATGACATCCAAAATATGACAAAATAAGTAAAGAAGTGAATAAATAAATGTTCTTCTATTGTGTTTACTCCAACCTTCACCACCAAACACATCCACCCGGCCAAGATGCTAGCTAGTATTGATATGTCGAACACTTAAAAAATATGACAAAATAAGTAAATAAGTGATTAAATAAATGTACTGCTATTGTTTACCCAACCTTCACCATTAAACGTATACAAAATAAGTAAATAAACGAAAAATACATGAACTTCTAGTGTGCTTACTCCTGCCTTCACCACCAAACGCAGTCACCCGGCCATCTATCCACTAAAGTGAGATTCGGAACAGTATCGATTTGTGTGTCGAACAATGGTTAGAGAGATGGTAGGAAATGCTTCAATCGTATCATTCGAAGCTTCAAGACATATACTTCAAAGAACATTCACATTGGCAAGGAAGACTTTTTTTTTTAGGTGGGAGAGGCAGCAACTGTGCATAAGAGACGTCGAAAGTATCTGAATGGTCCACCCGGCTGTAAGTCCATTAGCAGATATGCACTTAAAGAGATATGATCAAAGTGTTGTGACAAGGTAAAAAAAGTATGTCTAGTGATTGCAAGGATGATACAGCGTTGCATGCCAATACAAAAAGAAAAGAAAAAGAGAACTACAATGATAATGATGACGATAATAATAACAGAAGAATAGTAGTAGTAGTAGTAGTAGTAGTAGTAGTAGTAGTAGTAGTAGTAGTTAGTAGTAGTAGTAGTAATGGTAGTGGTAGTGGTAGTAGTAGTAGTATAGTAGTGTAGTTAGTAGTAGTAGTAGTAGTAGTAGTAGTAGTTAGTAGTAGTATAGTAGTAGTAGTAGTAGTAGTAGTAGTGTAGTAGTATAGTAGTAGTAGTAGTAGTAGTAGTAGTAGTAGTAGTAGTAGTAGTAGTAGTAGTAGTAGTAGTAGTAGTAGTAGTATAAGTAGTAGTAGTTAGAGTAGCTAGTAGTAGTTAGTAGAGGTAGTATAAGTGTAGTAGTAGTAGTGGTAGTAGTTGATAAAAATATAAATAAATAATAAATAATAATAATAAAAACCTTCAAAAAATTCACCTCACAGAAAAATAAAAGTCAAATTAGTCTCCCCGGTATCCTCCCACCACACTCACCTTCGCAGTGTTGACAGAACAAACACATTAATTCACTAACCATCTCCTTGTATTCCTACGCATTATTTATTCACATTTTCCGCTCCCCTTGCGCTCCGTTTCAACTCTTGTTTTTTAAGGACGAGCCAGAAAATTAATTCTTCACAATTCTTCATACTATCAAAGCAATCTATCTACATAAACTCGGACAAAGAACAAACTGACTGACAATGTGTTTACTCTTGAACTAATGTGAATGTGAATTAGATAGTAATTCTCTTTTGTGGGTTTGGAAAGGAATGTGTTTTTGTGTGTGCGCTTGCGTGTGCGTGTATGTGTTCACTCGTGTATACAAGCTGACATCTGGGTTCACTCGTGCCCGGCTGACATTCCCTACTGATGGTGGGGTGTTGTCAGCTGCACTCTGTCCTTGCGTCACCACCACCACCACTACAACTACAACTACCACCACCACTAAAACTACCACCATCAACATCACCACTACTACAACTATCACAAACACTACCACTACTACATACCTTCACCAATACTCGCCACTTCTTCCTCTCTTTATTCCATATTATATACTTATGTTATCGATTACAATTCCTTTTCTTCCTTTGAAATGACATCACGAAGCCTTTATTAGAGTTCAAGGCCAGTTATTTTTTTCTCCTTTGCGAATAGTTTTTTTTATGGAATTAATGTACCTTTAGTGGGTTTTTAACAATAGTTTTTTTCTTTTCATTTTTTTTCAGGGTCTGTAAAAACTCTAAAATAGTCAGTCAACTTTGGAATTATACGAGCTTGCACACGGAAATATGAGCTGTGTGTGTGTGTG
>JACEEZ010003550.1:609573-649573 GCA_016584305.1 Chionoecetes opilio | reverse complement strand
GTGAAATGCCTTCAATCATCTCAGAAGTCACTATTAAAATCTTGTCTATGCCACCACGAACAAGGATCAACCATCACGGCCCTCTCGTAAAGAAACCCACAAACGCTATATAGGCTAAAAAGAAGGAGAAAAAACAACACCAAAAACTGAAATATTACCCTGGTGGCATGCGCTGTCAGACGCAAACAAAATGACGAAAAAAGTCGATAAAGATATAAAGGTTTACATGGGGTGATGACTGAGTGTTCGGTGTTCATTTGTGCTATAGAAGCGAAGTGTGTGTGTGTGAAGTGATATACCGTAACTGTTTGAGCCTCTACAGTGTATCAAGGGAATCATAATTTATACAAGTTCTGAGGTAATTTCAAAGTCAAACGAGTCTCAATAAGTAGTCACTGTTCGGCCCTCAAATATTCCCGCAGCTGCCACGAGCACCCTTCCACAAACTTTTCTACAACTTCTCCTTAACTTTTTTAACAATTTTTTAACACAGTTCCCTAACTTTTAAAGCCTTGCTAATTTTCTGTGAGTATCCGCGTCTGTGCGTGTCTTGATGGTAACAAATAGAAAGGGTTCGTGTACTCTTATCGTCGACATTTCCTTTCTCCCTCGCACGTAAATGTTTATTCTGTTTCTCCCTCCCTCCCTCCCTCTCCCTCCTCCCTCCTCCTCCTACCTCCTCTTCCTCCTCTTCCTCCTCCTCCTCCTCCTCCTCCTCCCTCCTCCTCCTCCTCCTCCTCCTCCTCCTCCTCCTCACTCCTCCTCCTCCTCCTCCTCCTCCTCCTCCTCCTCCTCCTCCTCCTCCCCTCCTCCTCCTCCTCCTCCTCCTCCTCCTCCTCCTCCTCCTCCTCCTCCTCCTCCTCCTCCTCCGCCTCCGCCTCCTCCTCCTCCTCCTCCATAAAATTTCCCCTTTCAAACTTCCTCTATAGTCTATACGAAAGAAAAATCCTATATATATTAAACTCTTTACTTATTTTTACTCACACCTAGGTCCTTATCATAACTTTCCTCTCTACATCATTACTGTTTAGCACGTAAGATTCTTCTCTTTTTGTAGTATTAAGTATAAGTACCTCATTAAGTTGTATATCCTGTCTGGATGCAATACATATATTATTATTATTATTATTATTATTATTATTATTATTATTACTACCAGATGGTGTAAACTAAAGAATTAACCCATTCACGCCCAAATCTTTCCTTTGCTCTATGAAATCGTCTGTTGTTAGCCTAAAAATTACGAAAAAGTAACTTAATATACCAAATGAGCTAGTAGACAAGGATACTAAACAGGTCATATCTATAAAATATTGCACATGTTCATTAAAATCGTCTAATGTTGGTTATATAACAATGGGAATTACGTTCTGGGCCTCAAGGAGTATTATTATATAGACACTGACCTGCTTTTCACCTACGTTCTATTTCTCCTCGGGTTCCTAATCCTATTCTCCCTGCGCTACATGCCTCACTCAACACCACTCATTCCTTTCCCATTTGTATTCCATCTTTTCTAGGCCCTTAATGCTTCCAGGAGAGTGCTACGTTCTCTGGCCTTCTGTTCCTGTTTATATCTGTGTCTGTCTGTCTGTCTGCCTCGTCAGTGTGTGTGTGTGTGTGTGTGTGTGTGTGTGTGTGTGTGTGTGTGTGTGTGTGTGTGTGTGTGTGTGTGTGTGTGTGTGTGTGTGTGTGTGTGTGTGTGTGTGTGTGTGTGTGTGTGTGTGTGTGTGTGTGTGTGTGTGTGTGTGTGTGTGTGTGTGTGTGTGTGCCGTCCCAACTCCCTCTTTCCGCCTCCCCGCCCATCGCTTCCCTTGCTCATTTCCCGCCATCCTGCTTTTCTTTCGTTCTCTCTTCACTTCCATCCCCCTAATAAAGTGGGGCAAATATTATTCCTTTTTAGCTCCTTCACCACCGCCACAACGACCTTTCACCATCATCACCATTCCGTTATCATATCTGTTCCAAACGGCATATACAACAAAAAACACAAACAAAGCTCACTACTCTCAGGTCTTGCAGTCAATATCAGGCAGTATTTTCACTTCCACTTGTCTTTTGGCTGCCAGTTACATCCCTCCTACCCCCTATCTCCACTTCAATTAGCTTGCATAATTCCTCCTATTCCTCCTCTTACTCCTCATCCTTCAAAGAGAACATATTATTAATGCTCCTTTGAATTCCAGTTATCTTGCAAGACACTTAATTTTTTTTTTTCTATTTCTTCATCTCTTCGAAGTGGATACATATACTTCAGACGTAATCTAGTCTTGAAGCAATGCTGTATACAATAGTGTTTGGTCTACAAGTATATCCGAGTTCGATTCCTTTAAGACCAACTCGTGCTAGTATTGCTTGGGTTCGGTAGAGGTAATAAGACACAGACCCAGACAGGTAATATTAACAAACTCTGGAAAAAATGCCATTCGCTACCAATATTTATAGACACGGAGATACTATCGGGGGGTAAATTGTCTTAATATTGGAGTTATTCAGTGTAACTTAAAGATGAGCTGCGCGTAACGTGTGTACGATCCTCTGTTCACGGCGCTCTGGCAGGCAAGTGGGCGACTGAGGATCTAATCATACCAATCACGTACACACATATTACTTTTAGCGTGCAGTTTACTAAAAGTTAAGATTTCAGATTTTTCAGAGTTTTGTCCCCCAACACCCGACACACACACACACACACACACACACACACACACACACACACACACACACACACACACACACACACATGGATAAATATAGATACAGAGACAGGACCACACACGTATAGCTCAGGCCCTGAATGCTACAATTTGGTAAACACACACACACACACACACACACACACACACACACACACACACACACACACACACACACACACACACACACACACTTGTATGAAAAAACAAAAAAACAAGAAAGAACAGAGAACAAGTGAGTTACAGACCACTTACAAGCAGAACAAGCATCCCAGCATTGCCCAGTATTGTACTCACTACTCATAAGTTTCACTCCCTTGCCCCTTACCCCTCCTTCTCCCCTTCACACCCACACACACACACACACACACACACACACACACACACACACACACACACACACACACACACATACACATCACATACACACACACACACACACACACCCACACACACCACACACCACACACACCACCTGCCTCACCGCCTGCCCTCGAGCCCAAGAGTCAGCCCCTCCCCTCGTCACCTCCTTGCACCATTACACCAACGGGAGAATGGATGGAGCGAAAACTTGCGAAGAAAAAGCCAGATACGATCGCGAAGACGAGATAATACGACGGCTAAATGTTCGATATGAGAGAGAGAGAGAGAGAGAGAGAGAGAGAGAGAGAGAGAGAGAGAGAGAGAGAGAGAGAGAGAGAGAGAGAGAGAGAGAGAGAGAGAGGAGAGAGAGAGAGAGAGAGAGAGAGAGAGAGAGAGAGAGAGAGAGAGAGAGAGAGAGAAGAGAGAGAGAGAGAGAGAGAGAAGAGAGAGAGAGAGAGAGAGAGAGAGAGAGAGAGAGAGATAGAAGAGAGAGAAAAGAGAGAGAGAGAGAGAGAGTTAAATAAACGTTCCTACATCCACAACTTAATGATGTGCATGCATGTCAAACCACAAACTTTTCATTAACACAACGTAAATAAAAAAAGCACAAACGACATTCCATTCCCAGAAAACACACACACACACACACACACACACACACACACACACACACACACACACACCACGCACGCACGCACGCCAACACACACACCACACACACACACACACACACACACACACACACACACACACACACACACACACACACACACACACAACACCACACACACACACACACACACACACACACACACACACACACACACACACACACACACACGAGTTTGTTTTGACCCCTGGTAATGGCCAGCGACAGTCCCCTTGGCTCTAACGCGGCACGACGAGGCGATAACTGCATATGGTTGTGTCACCGCCAGCAGAGCGACAGTACACACAGATACCCCTTTTCCCCCTTGTGTGTGTGTGTGTGTGTGTGTGTGTGTGTGTGTGTGTGTGTGTGTGTGTGTGTGTGTGTGTGTGTGTGTGTGTGTGTGTGTGTGTGTGTGTGTGTGTGTGTGTGTGTGTGTGTGTGTGTGTGTGTGTGTTGAAAGGTAGTTATAAAAAAATCAGACATTCAGGAAAATTCTGTTTCGACATCAGTGATATTAAGGACACACACACACACACACACACATACACACACACACACACACACACACACACACACACACACACACACACACACACACACACACACACACACACATAACATAAAATATGATAGCGAAAAAATATCTGAAAAATGTTGTAACACAAAAACAAAAGAGAAAGCAAATAAAAACCAAAACCATTCAGAATAAACGATATAAAAAGCCTGCATGGAAGGAAAAGAAAACAATAACTAATACATAGGGAAAAGAAGATTAAAAAAACACCAATACAGACGAATAAAATACTTATCGAAAAAATAGCATTGCGGATCTTTTCCCTGCGCACCCTCAAAAGACCATCGTGAATTTTCCAAAATGTAATACTATTTCAAAACATTTTCAGACATGGAAGGCAAGGCAATGCAGGCTAAGTGAATTATCGATAACTAACGCACCAAAGCAGAGGCAAAATGGGCCATGAAACAAAAACCAGTTGAATGTTTGAAATCAGTAATCCTGAAAGTTTATCGCAGAGGAAAAATGTTTAATTGAAAACTCTGCTTGATGTCCTGAAAAAATGGGAGGGAAAAAAGAGGGAAAGGTGGGGAGGGAGAGAGGAAAAAGAGGGAAAGGTGGGGAGGGGATGGAGGAATTAGTGTAAAAAACATGCAAGTGGTGTAATTTGTATACTGCACGAAAAAAAATATATTGTTTCAGTATTGAAATAATAGCTTTGACCTTTACTTTAAGCAAGGGCATAGACCACTGTATACCTGGACTGCGCACGGAATATCGGCCTGTTGCACAAGGGCCTGTAATCGGAGGGCCGTTCGGATTCATATATATATATATATATATATATATATATATATATATATATATATACGGATCATATAGACTGGTTTATCAGTATATATGATATACTGTAATCTTCGTAAATGTTTGTTCTATAATATTATCAAATAGAAAACAGTAAAACACGGTAAAGAAATGCCATTACGAGACTGAAGAAATATGCATGAACTTAATATTCAATTCAACTCTTCGTCATTTAAAACTTTGCGAGTCAACTTTTATCATGAAGGGATTTATTTAAATAGAAGCGCAATTTTATTAGCTTTCCATTGCTATATTTCGTTATCTGATAAATTAATTACAACCATGCATAAAGTAGCGTTAAATAAATAAATAAAATCATCAATCGGGTAATTTTCCCGATTGATGAGGTTATTTATTTAGTCAACGCTAATTTATACATGGTACTAATTCATTTATCAGAAAACGAAATATATAAGTAAATAAATAACCTCATCAATCGGGAAAATTACCCGATTGATGATTTTATTTATTTAGTTAACGCTAATTTATGCATGGTTCTAATTCATTTATCAGATAACGAAATATAGCAATGGAATACTAATAAAATTGCGCTTCTATTGATACCCTTCATGATAAAAGTTGACTCGCAAAGTTTTAAATAGCGAAGAGTTAAGTGAATATTAAGTTCATGCATATTTCTTCATAGTCTCGTAATGGCATTTCTTTAGCGTGTTTTACTGTTTTTTATTTGATATTATAGAACAAACATTTACAAAGATTACAGTATATCATATATACTGATAAACCAGTCTATATGTTAGTCCATAGACCACTATATCTCTTTGTCGGGCGCCCCGCAGGCCCCTATGCAGCCCCGCAATTCAAAACATTGTCTCGTGCGCAGTCCAGGTATACAGTGGTCTATGGCAAGGGGTATAATTTTTCAGTCCCTCCACCTCCTCCACTTTATAACAAATAAAAACTACCCTCACGTACTGATATACACCACCTCCACCTTCCTACGCAACCACTACAGCTACCACCACCATCACTACAACCACCACCACCTGGCCCAAAGAATGCAACACCACTAAAATTCAAACTCCACCATAGTATACAACATACCACCCACTCACTCCACTACCATCACATCATTTCATTCCACTCTTTCTATCTCTCGTTTCTACATTCCATAGACATCCCTCTAAACCTAACTTTTCAACCACCATGCACCACCACCGCAATCACCACCACCACCACCACCACCACCACCACCACCACCACCAGCCACCACCACCACCACCACCACCACCAGCCACCACCACAACACTTTCCCATTGCAATCAGGAGGAAAACCCAGCTATCATATAATCTATATACAACTTTAATATAGAGATAAGGTGCAGGACTCTCACCCCAACCCTTGGAAATAAAACTTACTTCCCCTACAAACAATACACTCCATGACGCAGCTGGGATGAGACATTTCCTCTCGAGGGACACGCAAAGTTAACACATTGGAAACCCATTACCGGCCCAGCGATGTCCCGAGTGTGGGGAAAGGTTATCATTGTAAATACAGCGGCGGGGACGACGAACTACAACAATGGAAGGAGGAAGGGGAGATGAGGAGGTGGTGGTAGTGGTGGAATAGGAGTAAGAGCAGGAGGGGTGGTAGAGGAGTGTTGGTGGTCTTGGAGTAGGAGTAGAAGGAGGAGGGGTAGAGAGGCACAAAGAGATGAGGCGGATTGGTGTTGATAAAAGGGAAGGAGTTGAGGGGTAATTAGAGAAGGAAGGAGTAGTCATCCGGAGTTAGGAAGAAAGAGGAGGAAAAGGAGGAGGATGGAGAAAAGAAACATAATGTGCAACAGAAGTGAGTAATGAAAAAAAATTGAGAAGAAAAGAAAGGTAGTTGACGGAAATGAAACTATGAGATAAAGAAAAGAAAACCACAGAAGAAAAAAGTGGAGGATATTGATGGAAAACAAAAAAGGACAAGGAGCCCGAGATGGTAGTGGTTTTTGTTGTTGTTGTTGTTATTATTGTGGCTTTAAATGTTGTTGTGAAGACGGTGGATCGCATACGTTAAGTTCAATGCCAAGGTTTCAATTTTTCACATTAAAAAAAGTACCAAATCTCATCAGTGTTTCGCTAGTGAGGAAATTCAAGGCATACGTTCAATCACTCGTAACAAGGATATCAAGACAGACAAATTCAATACAGTAAAACAATATTAAAGATTATTATCGGGATGCCTCACATTCTTGCTTTGATACGAAAAGTAAGACTTCAAGTCACCGCATTAACCTTTCCCTGACTTCTTTTTTTCCCCTCCAAACTGGTTTCAGCTTCTTGAAATACCCAGAAGAGATAAATGATACACACACACACACACACACACACACACACACACACACACACACACACACACACACACACACACACACACACAACCCCCCCCCCCTTGATTCTACCTTCCTTTCCTTTTTATACTTTTTAATTCCTTTCCTCACAAACTTTTTATCTATATTACACACCAAAATGTCCTCCTCCAAAACTTCATATCCTCCTTTCCCTATACCTTACCTGTCTTTTTTTTTTTTTTTTTTTTTTTATATATATATATATTTGTGCATAGGCCTGGCAGTGCAGGGCCGCACTAGAGAGCTGGCAGTGGTGACCCAGGGCTCGAATGGTAAGCTCTGGAGGTTCACTTGAGGGCTGTGATGATTGGTCCTCTCCCGTGGTGGCGCAGGCAGGATTCTTATAGTGACGCCTGTGATTAGAGGCTCATGCCGCCCCCCTGTGTCCTCCGATGCACTCGCAATCGAAGGTAGAGTTGATGGGCAGGGCATGTGGGTGTTCTTAGGTCACTCGACGGTGCAGAAAGGTTTTGGGTTTCTTCGGGGATCGAACTCGGGTCACCGAGAAACGCCTGTCTACACACACACACTCACACTCACACTCACACTCACACTCACACACACACACACACACACACACACCTGTGGATCCTGTGGAGCGTAGTTTTAGGCACAACACACTTGGTGCCCGTGGCCACGCTGATGCGCCGCCACTAGTACATTCCGTCTGCCCGTCTCTGCGCCAGCTGGTCTACAATGCTGTTGCTGGCGGCGCCGAGGTGGTAATGAGGCAGCTTGGGTTGATCGGGGATTGTCCGCAGAAATATATCCAATTTATTTTTGAAACTCTCCAGACATGGTTGGTTTGAGTCATGCAGATGTCTTGGTAAGGCATTGAATAGGCGAGGCCCTCTGATGGCAAAGGCGTTCTCTTTCAACGTCTTGACTCTGTTGGTGGCTGCTCTGGGATGTGTCTTCTCGATGTGGCAGAGTCGGCCCAGTCGTTGATGAATGTTAAAACGTATGTCAAGGTTATTGATTGTACTGCCAATTGATATTTTATAGATATATAAAATGGCATACCTTTCTCTGCGTCTCTCCAGTGAAAACAGGTTGAGTTTTTCTAACCTGTCCCAGTAATCTAAGTCTCGAACAGCAGAGATTTTACTGGTAAATGATCGCTGCACAGCTTCGAGTGACTGTTTTTCTCCGACCTTCCACGGGCTCCACAACTGGCAGCAATACTCTAACAAGGGCACGACGAGTGACTTGTAGAGCGTCAGCATGGGCAGTGTGTCACGGGTCCGAAAGGTGCGTAGAATCCAGCCAACCTGACTTCGTGCTTTCTTTGTCACATTGACTATGTGAGTAGTAAAGCTGCAATCACAGCTGATGGTAACACCGAGGTCTCTTACATGTTCCTTATTGTTAATGTGAGATCCATCATGTGCTGTGTAAGTGTACCCATTGTTAGTTCTTCGGTCAGTGTTGTAACTCAAGTGTTCAAATTTATTATTATTAAAGGACATATTGTTCTGTTCTACCCACAAGTAAAGCGCTACAAGGTCAGTTTGGAGTTGGTCGGCGTCGGCTTGTAAGGACACTTCCTTTAACACACGGGTGTCATCTGCGAAGGAGGCGACAGACAAGTGTTGAACATGTTTGTTGATATCGGAGATGTGTATGAGGAAGAGTAGGGGGCCGAGGACTGACTCCTGTGGTACTCCACTAGTGACTCCAGACATCTGGGACACTGCACCATCAACTGCTACAAATTGTTCTCGGTGGGTGAGGAAAGAATGCAACCACACTCCGAGTTTTCCCGATATACCCAGGCTTCGTATTTTATGCAGCAATATGCCGTGGTCCACTTTATCGAAAGCCTTTGCGAAGTCTAGATAGATCATGTCAACATCTTTATTGTGTTCAAGTGCTCTGAGAATGCTTTCATGATGGGCGAGTAATTGTGAAAGGCATGAGCGACTGGAACGGAAGCCATGCTGATCTTGGTTCATTTTGTCATTATTCTCAAGATACGAGGCTATTTCTTTCACTATTAATTTCTCTAGAGTTTTTATGATGTGTGAAGTTAAGGCAACAGGTCTATAGTTATTTGCTTTAGCTCTCGATTCCCCTTTGTAAATAGGTGTAATTGTAGCACATTTCAATTCTTGCGCTATGACTCCTCGATCAAGGGAGTTTCTGTACAAAAAATACAGGGGGATGCTTAACTCTGTGGCGCAATTTTTGAGAAGCTTCGCTGGGAATTGATCTGGGCCCGTTGCTGCGTTGGTGTTGATGTCTTTAATTGCTTCTTGTATGTCCAATGTAGAACATTTGATGTCTATTATGCTCAATGTAGGATCTGCGATTTCAAAGAAAACTTTGGGTAAGTGTATTATTTGATCTTGCCGTGGGGTACTGAAGACTCCTTCATAATGCCGTGATAGTTCCTCGGCGATCCCCTGGGGTTCGTTGATGGTTCGACCGCTTGAGTTTTTCAGGGGACCAGCACCGACTCTTAGTGTTAACTGTGATGCAGCATATTTGTAAAAATACTTAGGATTAGTTTTAATACATGCTACAGCCTGTGCTTCTCTCCGAGCTGTCTCAGCTTCAACTGACAGTTTAAAATTTTCATCTAGTGTTGATGTTGTCTTCTAGTCGATGTCTTGTTGTTGTATTGTCACTTTGCCTCAACTTCTTTCGAAGCTTCGTACGCTTACGCATAAGTACCTTGCGATCCCTTGGTATACTTTTCTTGGATGCTGTTTTTCTTATGGGTACATGTTTTTCACAAGTTTCATGGCATTTACTGAGGAATTTGTTGTACTGAACCTCAGGGTCAGAATTGCTCATTTCAAGTTGCCAGTCCACTTGATTAAGGTCTCTTTTAAGGTTATCCCAGCAGATGGACTCACTGAAGAAATTCAAGTGATTAAATCTCACCGCCGTGTGCTGTGCTGGGCTGAAGTCACGGTGATGTTTGTTATCTGTCATGGTTGTTGTCAGGGTTACGATGTTGTGATCCGAGAGGTTTGTTGGGTCAACTGTGAAATTATGGAAAAGATCATCGTTGTTGGTCAATACCACGTCGAGTATATTGTCGCCTCTTGTGGGGGTATTGATGATTTGTGTCAGACAGAGGTCTTGAGCGAAGCGTAGGAATGCTTCAGCCTGAACACGCATGTCAGCTGCCCCGCCGTAGATTGTTTCCGAATTCCAGTCAAGTAATGGAAAATTTAGGTCTCCAGAGAGCACTACTGTAGGCATGGGTGGGGGTAAATTGTCTAACAATAATTTCATCCTTGTTAAAGACTCAGAGAATTTGCCCGTCGGACATGCTGGTGGTCTATAAATATTGGTATAAATCATGTCAATAAGTGGTATGTACAAAACCTGAGCCTCTGTATATGAATTAGATTCAGAGAAAAGAACTTCGGCTGCAAGGTGATTCGTCACATATGTGATGACGCCACCTTTTTTTCTTTGGTTGCCTCTGTCGGTTCTGAAGTGAGTATAATTATCAATTTTTATTTCCGCCTCTTTTATATTTTCTGTAAGGTGATATTCAGTTAGGGAGAGTATCATGACTTGTTCTGTTTGCACTATTTCTGAGAGTAGCTTCAGTTTCCCTTTGAATCTGTATGGTGTGAGGCCTGCAATGTTAAGTGTAATTATCTTGTAAGGTGCGTCACTGCTGGACTCAGATGTTGTTGGGACCACTGTGGCGGGTGAGCGCTCCACTACCATGCATTACTTTTAGCATCTGAACGATGTGTTGCTGTGCTTGCTGCATTTGCTGCATTTGCTGCACTAAAAAATGTACCGTATAGTCTCAGTCTGAGTATTTTCGACTTAGTGTCTCATAAAATTTGTCGAAGCACTTTGTGTTTGAGGGTTCGGTACATTTGTGTTAAAACGACGAGGTGGTGGTTGTCCGGTTGTTACGTGTTCGGTACTTTGTTCATGAGGTGGGTAGCGGCGGGTGCCCTTCATATGTAATCTTTTACACTGTAAATTTAAACACTCACGCCTTCTCTTCGAGCCATAACAGATGGGAGGGTGTAAATAAGAACATTTGTTGCCCTCTTTGCAACCCCTAACGGAATCCCGACCATGTGCTTTAAATTTATTGCACAGTTTTGGGTGCGCATAGGGGCAGTCACGACCCGTAAGACCAAACTTACAACGATTATGTCTGTAGGGGTAACATATATTCTTTGTTTTTTGGTCACCTTTGTGGTCACTGTGACGAGGGTTCTACCTTGAGTGGTGGTGGCGTCCCTGTGGTCTTCTGAAACATGCTCCGAAGCAGGTTCCGAACTGTTATCCGGTTGTTCGCTATCTTCATTTTCACTGTTTTTATTTTCCTCACTATTCAGTTTTAAATTAGTCTCCTTTTCCTTTTCCAATAAGGCACACCAAAGCAAACTGTCTATCCCCATGTTCACTGAGCTGCGTCCGTGCACAGTCCTCACAGGTGTAGTGACTCCTGGAGTTGAAAAAGTTCACTATGGCGTACACAGGAAGACGAGTACAGACTGTGTGTATGTATGCCTTACACTTTTGGCATTTTAGTGCTTCTAATATGCACTTTTGTTGCACACGGAACAGTAGGTCTCTGCTGCAGGTAGGTTATTTTCCGGTATACTTCCCATTTTGCAAGCAGACCCCTGTATGGTTCCAAGTTGCAAGGGGACACACACATACACACACACACACACACACACACACACACACACACACACACACACACACACACACACACACACACACACACACACACACACACACACACACACGCACAAACACACACACACAGAAAAAAATAAACACATCCCCATCCCATGTTCCCAGTCACTTTTCGATCATAATCATTTTCCCCTTGAAGTCAACAGTGATCCATTTTCTGTGTATTATGGAAAGTTAAATTGGCATCGGGGCGGGGGCGAGTGCTGCCCTTTGAAGGCTGACTGGTCAAAGTTCATCAAAGGCCGCCACTCCCTTCACCACTACACCACCTGACGGGCTGAGTCGCCACACGCCATCACCACTACACCCCATCATCACCACCACCACCACCAGCTAGGCCCAATCTGGAATTCCATTTCACCAAGTGCCTATGACTGTACTCTTGGTAGGAATTTATGCTGCGAAAGGTTCTTGAGGGGAAGTTGTAGGAAGGACGAAGGGCGAGGGTGGTGAGGAAGGAGCGGCGGGAAGACTGGAACCTCCTGTTGGGGAAGACTTATTTCTGGAGGTGGTGGTCGGGTGATGCTCTTGTGCTGATCAAATGTATGGCTCAGTTTGCCTCTCTCCACCTTCCTTCTCCCTTTCGTCTTCTTTGTTTTCCGTTATCGTTCTTTCCTTTCGTTCCTTTCCCTTCTTCGTTTTCCCTTTTTCCTTCTCCCTTTTCGTCCTTTCGTCCTCTTCCTCTTTGACCTGGGCCTTTCCGCTCCCTTACCTCGCATTTTTTGTCTATTTTCATCTTGTTTCTTCCTTTTATGGTGGTTTTTCACACTCTCACTAGCTCTTGCCACATTTTTTACGTCTTTCTGGCTGACCTAGGCCGGCGGGTTGGTGTCTGTTCTCGCGTCTTAGGTCAGTAATCTCATGATCCCTCACGCCCTGGGCCAAAGACTTCACGGACGTGTATTAAACGGACGTAAATCACCCCCACAAAGGCTAATATCTGCTTCCCTGGCACGTCAGCTAAAGAAGAAAAAAATGGACCTCAAACACCACCTTACCAAAACACACACAAACCATACACACACACCACACACCACACACCAACCACACACAACACCAGTGAACACCACACCACACACCACACACACACACACACACACACACACACACACACACACACACACACACAACACACACACACACACACACACACACACACAACAAAAAATAGACCACAAACTAAAGAAAACAAAAAACCTATAAAGTTTCCACAAATGCTTCCGCTGAGAAAGAATATTCCCTGACAAGCCAGAGTCAACAGCAAGACACTCACACGACTTTGCCAATACCCTTCAACAGCTCCACGAAACCCTGAAGAGCGACACGTCATAATGATAAAGTAAACATAAGGAGGGGACTGCCTATACACCATCAATTTATGTATTAATGAAAGTATGTATATTCATGTACTGCCAATACCCGAAGATTATTAATATGCAGATCCATGCAGAATAGGGTGGCCAGAATTGACTACTTATATGAGTCTCATCTGTTTCCGTGTGACAGGTAATAGTCGAGGACCAGGAGCCTTCTGTTGCTAGACTGAGGACACCTGGATATCGCTTAGGTGCTTCAAAGGGCAAGTCAAACGTAATCATGTGGCTAAAGGGAGCTACAACATCGGACGCAACATGAGAGGAGAGAGAGAGAAGAGAGGGAGAGAGAGAGAGAGAGAGAGAGAGAGAGAGAAGAGAGAGAGAGAGAGAGAGAGAGAGAGAGAGAGAGAGAGAGAGAGAGAGAGAGAGAGAGAGAGAGAGAGAGAGAGAGAGAGAGAGAGAGAGAGAAGAGAGAAGAGAGAGAGAGAGAGAGAGAGAAGAAGAGAGAGAGAGAAGAAGAAAGAAAGAGAAGAAGAGAAAGAAGAGAGAAAGAAAGAAGAGAGGAGAGAAGAAGAGAGAGAGAGAGGAGAGAGAGAAAGAAAGAGAGAGAAGAGAGAAGAAAGAAAAGAAAACAGAACAGAAAGTTATTTTCCATTACAATGGTATATGTTGTAACTTATACGTATAAAAATAAGCGAATATCAGATACACAGTAAATCTAAACATACAATTAAATATCACAATTGTTACACACAGTTAAAATAGTACAATCATAGATAGTAAATAATAAAATAAAATACAATAAAAATTAAAATAAATAAAAATAAATAATAAATGTAAAATAGTCATACACAGAGTTGTCATTAAAAGTAAAGATAAAATGAAAAATATAACAAAGGTGTAATCATATAAATGCAATAACATCAAGTAAAGTTAATGGTCAAGCATTAAAAGATAGCTTGTAAGCTTCTTTTTAAAAGTAGACATACATTTGATGTTCTTAATATGAGTAGGAAGACTGTTCCATAGTTGAGGTGCAGACACCAGCACTGACCTGTCTCCTGTGTATGTGTTTGTTTTGGGAACGTACAGCTGGTGCTGATGTCTTGTGTTTACATTATGTGTCTCTCTTACCATGGGTAGTGGGAACAACCAACACGGTAATCTTCTATAGATTATATTATAAACAGTAAGGCCAAGCTCGTACTTATACCTTTCCTTTACCTTTAGCCACTTGAGCTCTCTCAGGTATGGCGTTACGTGTTCAAATTTTGTGCCGCCCAGTGCAACTTTTGCGGCAAAGTTCTGCATTTTCTGAATGCGTTGCAAATGAGTTGCACTTGCCACTCCCCAGGTCTTAAGCCCATAATGTATTATGCTTAAAACAAGAGACTGTATCACTGTGATTCTTGTGTTCTTATCAGTTATCTTTAATGCGATTTATGTACATTATAGTCCCTACAGTCGTCTTACAGATGTACGTAATATGTGTATCGAATAGCATACAGTTGTCGAAATATAAACCGAGGTTCTTTATGGAGCTGCTCGGCACTATGGTACTGTCATCAACCTGGATACGAGTGTCGCTTGGGATCTGTGCCATGTGTCCTCGGGTGCCAATAAACATACATTGTGTTTTGCTAGAATTCAACATTAAACCATTTGCGTGAAAATACAATTTTGCTTTAGTTAGAGTTAGTTAGTTTTTAGTTAGAGAGAGAGAAGATAGGAAGAGCAAAACTTACAGCACAATTCAGACAGCACAATAGCTTGCCAAACTTTTAAAACGCTGCCAAACGCATCCTTCTTCTTAAACCAGAAATGGAAATACGGAAAGGATTACAACGTACACACCCACCCACCCACCCACCCACCCACCACCACCCACCCACCACCACCACACCCACACACACACACCACACACACACACCACGCACGCACGCACGCACGCACACGCACACACGCACCACACACACACACACGCACACACACACACACACACACACACACATTTACACTGCTAATAAAACACCATCATGATAAAAACTTCAAAAGAAAACTCACACACACACACGCACAACCTCATTACACAGTGTTTCTGCGTCACGTGAGTTAGCCCTGCGTCACCCCCACTCCCAGGTAACAAGCCACAACCTGAGGGAGTTAGTGGAGTAATGTGGAGTAATGTGTCAGGTGGACGACTTTATTACAGCCTGGTGGAGTCGCCTCGCTCTCCTCTTCCCGCCACAAAATTCCGCCCTTCCACCTAATTGCTCCCTCTCCCCGGGCCCTCTCTCTCTCCCTTCCCAACCCTTCCCCACCACTAGTAAGCATATCATAGCCAGGGCCACTCAGGAGTCAAAGGTTAATGCTACTTCTTGACCTCGCATTACAGGTTTCGCGGTGAAAATAAATGGAGATGTATAAAATCGAGCAAATATGTATACTTAAGACACATTACTTCACGTTACACAAAATTACAGACGTGCTTCCTCGTGCACGGATGTATTTTTCGCACATGGTATTTTCTCGCCGACGGGACATGGCCACACACACACGTTCACTTTCATTACCTCTCTCTCTCTCTCTCTCTCTCTCTCTCTCTCTCTCTCTCTCTCTCTCTCTCTCTCCTCTCTCTCTCTCTCTCTCTCTTCTCTTCTCCTCTCCAAAAACATCTTCATTCCCTCTCAAAATAGGAGACTTCTTTCTCTCAGCTAACCTTGACGCAAAGGCAGCGCACAAATGGGTCTGCTCTTGTTGTAACTGTTTTCTCATACATGTACCGCCCTAAATAACCTTAACGTCGACATACAGAGAACACCTTACCTTAGCAGAGTCGTAAAATCAGTCTATTCCAATGTTACCCCGCAAAGAACACGCCCTTCATAAATCAATGGTTAAAGATAATACACACACGAGGAGGAGTAGCCTAAGGTAATGACGCAAAGTATAGAGGATCAGACGCAACTTACGTGACAAAACTAAAGATTAATAATAACAACTACAACAAAGAGCATCTTATTCAAACAACATCATGCTAATCACACATCAAGAGGGAAATATCAATGTGAAGAGTGTGTGTGTAGTGTGTGGCAAAGTTGTGTGTGCGTGTCGTGGATAAGTGTGTATGTCAGTGTGTGTGTTGTGTTGGTGGCGGTTCTAAGTGCGGTCTAGGTGGTGATAGGCTAAAGCCAAATAAAGGAAGGGTAGAAGCATCATTTAAAACAGAGAATAAGGTCATGGCGGTCGTGAACAGAAAGAAAATTGAATGAGAGAGGAGAGAGAGAAGGAGAGAGAGAGAGAGAGAGAGAATGAGGAGGAGAGGGAAAAGAGGAGAGAAGGAGAGAGAGAGGAGAGAGAGAGAGGAGAGAGAGAGAGCAGAGAGAGAGAGAGAGAGAGAGAGAGAGAGAGAGAGAGAGAGAGGAGAGAGAGAGAGAGCGAGAGAGAGAGAGAGAGAGAGAGAGAGAAAAAAAAAAAGAGAGGGAGAGAAAGTTAACGACCTGGTAAAAGGATGAAAAAGCAACCTTAAGAGTGAGCAAATGAAAAATATAAATAATGATGAAAAATTTAAGAAAATAAAGTGAAGGCACAAAGAAATAGTGGGAAGGAAGGATTATATAAGGCCGGAAGTGACACAGAAATCAAGAGAAGGGAAGACATCTTGAGCTTTCTGAACTTTTCTGAGAATTTTAAGAACCCAACTGAGCACTACATACCTACACTCTCTCTCTCTCTCTCTCTCTCTCTCTCTCTCTCTCTCTCTCTTCTCTCTCTCTCTCTCTCTCTCTCCTCTCTCTCTCTCTCTCTCTCTCTCTTTTTTATTTTTTTTAAAATTTAAACAACTTACATCATAGTTGACATGGGGCTACAATTGGTAAGGAGGTTGATGAAGGCATTAAGTGGCAGAAGCTAAAGATGTCCCCTGTCCCGGGGACATCTATTCGAAAGCTATGCCTTGTAAGATAATAACTAAGTAGTAAGTAAGTACACAGTGTTACAGGCTGAGGGTCACTTTCCGTTACAGGCACTTGTCAGGCGCACTATTGACACGTACACTGTATGTCACTGTGTCTACTAAGTGTCAATGTGTGTCACTATGTGTGTGTCACTGTGTGTCACTAATGACACGACACTGTATCACGCCTTACGGTCACTAGGGCGGATGCTCTCTCTCTCTCTCTCTCTCTCTCTCTCTCTCTCTCTCTCTCTCTCTCTCTCTCTCTCTCTCTCTCTCTCTCTCTCTCTCTCTCTCTCTCTCTCTCTCATCTGACGCCTCTGTAATATGTTTCTTTTTAGCATTATCATATTATTTTTATACATATTCTTTGCTTTGTTAGGGGAAATGACGTGTTTCAATTTGATGATCCGCCTCAGATACGACGACAAGACACTCAAATCACCAAAAGAAGCGATACAGACAAGATCTCGTGTAGTTTTTTTTTTCCTTTTATACGTAACGACTGACAGGTGATCATTGTTCTTATTCCCGCCATCAGTCACGCGTCGCTACCCTGTAATCAAACCACGATAAGTTTGAAAGGTGATCAGTGTTTTGCCTTACATGTGGCGAGGCGGCGAGGTTGAGGGTTGAGGCAATATCCCCAAGACGATGCTCGCGGCGGGGTTCCTCAACCTCATCCTCGTCACTCCCCGCTAATGAAAAAAGTTGACAAAGCCACTTTCCTTCATATTTTGCAGCATAATTATAAGACTTAACAATACTCTTGGTAGTATAAACGAGAAAGTCTAAATTATGAGAGATTTAACCCTTTCACATCCAGATCTTTCCTTTGCTATATAAAATCGTCTGTTGTTAGCCATACAATTACGGAAAATAACTTAATATACCAAATTAGCTAGTGGACAAGGATACTAAATAAGTCATATCTATAAAATATTGCTTATACTAATTAAAAGCGTCTAATGGTTGTCAAATTACAATGAAAATTACGTTCTGGGCCTCAAGGGGTTAACAATACTTTTGGTATATAGTGTACACGAGAAAGTCTAAATTATGAGAGTTTTAATAATACTCTTAATTGGTGGTACAAACGATAAAGTCAAATGAGACAATCACCATAATCGCCAACAGGTGGGTGTACTTTTAAAGGGACCGAAACGATGGAATTAGTTTTCATTCAATCCAGTGTTACCTGGTGTGGGACGAAGCAGCAGAAATGACGCGGCGGCCATCACGCAACTAACGCAACCCGCTGTTTAAGGATAATTGAACGCCCTGTTTACACGTATATCAAATTTATCTCCGCCTGAAGTGATGGATAACATAGTGATTAAGGAAAAAACGTGTTTTGAGGCGCTAAACTTTGACCACTGATGGAAGGGACGAGGAACCGAAAAATATTGAGGACTGACCACAAGCGCACAACAAAGAAGCCGTCGAGCCCCGCAGCAGCTATGTTATCCTGCAGGCGGGGCGAAGGAGTGGACTTCTGGGGGTGAGGAGAGGAGTGGACTTTTTGGGGTGAGGAGAGGAGTGGACTTCTGGGGTGAGGGGAGGAGTGGACTTCCGGGGGTGAGGAGAGGAGTGGCCTTCCGGGGTGAGGAGAGGAGTGGACTCCTGGGGTGAGGGGAGGAGTGGACTTCCGGGTGAGGGGAGGAGTGGACTTCTGGGGTTGAGGAGAGGAGTGAACTTCTGGGGTTGAGGAGAGGAGTGGGACCTCGGAGTTTGATGAAGGACCTTAGGAAGTCAAACAAGTATGGCCTCGCTGTTTGAGGAGGTTATGAAAAAAGAGGGAAAGGGAATTCTTGAAGGGAGGAAAATGGAAAGGGAGGAGTCTCTAAGGGAGGAAAATGGAAAGGGAGGAGTCTCTAAGGGAGGAAAATGGAAAGGGAGGAGTCTCTAAGGGAGGAAAATGGAAAGGGAGGAGTCTCTAAGGGAGGAAAATGGAAAGGGAGGAGTCTCTAAGGGAGGAAAATGGATAGGGAGGGGTCTCGAAGGGAGGAAAAGGGAAGAGTCATAATAGGAGGAAAAGGGAAAAGGAGGAGTTTTGAAGGGAGGAAAAGGGAAAGGGGGCTTATCCAAAGAAATTAAAGGAAACTGAGATGGGAAGAGGGTGCCATCTACCTTCCCTCATCAACCGCCAAAGCCTACCTGGTCAACCACTAGAGCTATAAGTCCTCCCCATCACCCCTCCCTCAACACCAGCCACCCCTTCCCCCCCCACGCCAGCAGGAGGCAATATCCCGCCGTGGGTCAATGAACAGCTAAATATCGGACCAGTGACCAAAGTCCGCCGATGAAGCAAATCCCGCGTTTTTTTATTTTTACTTTTTTTCTTCTTCTCTTCCCTCCGTCTATTCGCCTAGCCAGCAAAACCCAACGTCGAGGTTTCAGCTTTTGGCAAATCCCTCCTCTTCCTCTTCCTCCTCTTACTTTTATTCCTACTCTTACTGCTCCTCCTCCTCTTACTTTTATATCTACTCTTACTCCTCCTCCTCCTCTTACTTTTATGTCTTCTCTTACTCCTCTTCCTCCTCCTTCGTTTTATGTTCTGTACGTTATTGCTCTTTGTTTGTTATCTCCACCATTTTCCTTTCCTAAGTTTATAGTTTCGTTTTATGTTCCTGATTCTGCTTCATTCTCAATTCAATGTTCTTGGTTTTCATCTTATCTTAACAACACTTGCCTTCCCCTTTTGGCCTTGGAACATACTAAATTTATCTCTTATTTTCATTTACCTCGAAACTTTTAAACATTTTTCAAGACACTTTCTTTCTTCCTCCCTTCGCTCACTTTCTTTTCAATCCGAATTTCTTTGTTTCCTTCTATTCCTACACCTCAGAATTCTCACTTCCTTTCATCTAACTCCCTCGCTCGCTCCCGCACTCCCACTTTCCCTTCTCTCATACCTCTACCCTTACTCCCTCTCTTCCTTTCCTTTCAATTCACTCTTCCTCTCCTGTTACCCTCCTTTCATTCACTGCCTACACCCCTACACTGCATTTTTTTTATCGTACTCCTTTCATCGTCTTTCCCACCTCACTTATTGCCCTTTTTTCATTCACTCTTCGATCACTTTCTCCATTTCTTTCATTCACACTCTTTAACTAGATCTCCCTCATTTCCCTCCTTCCGTTCCCGCCCTTCGCTATTTCCTTCCCCTTCCAAGGAATCAAAAGGGAAAGAATGCAAACAGAGTTGCCGCCACGACCCCCAATAAGCGTTGGATATTAGCCGGCATCAGCGCTGCTCTGATACATCGTAGTCTGGTGAATAATGTTATCTCCTGCGATCAAGAGACAGAACGTTTGCATATGTATAGACGTTTGGTGTGTGAATTCATGTATATTTATGTGTGTGTGTGTGTGTGTGTGTGTGTGTGTGTGTGTGTGTGTGGTGTTGGGGTGTGTGTGGTGGGGGTGGTGTGTGTGTGTGTGTGTGTGGGGTGTGTGTGTGTGGGTGTGTGTGTGTGTGTGTTGTGGGTGTGTGTGTGTGGTGTGTGGTGTTGTGTGTGGGTGGGTGTGTGTGTTTTGTGTGTGTGTGTGTGTGTGTGTGGTGTGTGTGTGTGTGTGTGTGTGTTGTGGTGTGTGGTGTTGTTGTGTGTGTGTGTGTGTTGTGTTTTGTTGTGTGTGGTGTGTGTGTGTGTGTGTGGTGTGTGTGTGTGGTGTGTGTGTGTGTTGTGTGTGTGTGGGTGTGTGTGTGTGTGTGTGTGGTGTGTGTGTGTGTGTGTGTGTGTGTGTGTGTGGTGTGTGTGTGTGTGTGTGTGTGTGTGTGTGTGTGTGTGTGTGTGTGTTCGGACGCTGTATATAGTTTGCTGGTCCCTTGTTTTTTTTGTGTTTGACGTGACTGTGGGTGTTTTGTGTAGAATAAATAAAAGGCGTGTGTGTGTGTGTGTGTGTGTGTGTGTGTGTGTGTGTGTGTGTGTGTGTGTGTGTGTGTGTGTGTGTGTGTGTGTGTGTGTGTGTGTGTGTGTGTGTTGTGTGGTGTGTGTGTGTGTGTGTGTGTGTGTGTGTGTGCGCATCTCACTGTCACACACGACAATACACACGCAGAGGTTTTCATGGCAGCTTTACTTTCATATTCGTTTTTTAATCAAACATATTCACCAGATCGGCAGCGGCCGCCTTACAAAACATTCTCATTCATTTTACCTCATGAACATCTCGTTAAATTTATCTACTATTTTTCTCACTGGTCTCTCCTATATCTCTCCTATATCTACTTCTTCCCTTCCCTTCCTCCTCCTCCTCGTGGAATCATATATCCTTCCAAACGTCTTGTAACTTGGATCGCATCATATTTCTCATTAAGTCGTAACTCTGGAAACCAAACCCCGCCGGTCTTCACAACACACTACTTTCCGGCGTGTCTACAGGAGGACCCACCACCACTACCACCACCACCAAGACACCACCACAACCACTACTACCACCAGGCAAGGCAGGGACCCACCACCACCACCACCACCACCCTCATCCCACCACCACCACCACCAGGCAGGCACCACCACCACCACCACCACTACCACCACCACCACCAGGAAAGGCAAGGCAGGGATACGCCTCAAACAGTCTTACCAAGCGTGGTTAAGGTAGTTTCTCTCCGCCCTTAAACTTGCTCCCGGTCCGTAATGTTTTCATGTTTTTATATTTTCAAGATTTTGCTCCAGACACTTCATCTTTTTCTTAATTCAATTTGCAGCAAACTTCATCGTATTTATCTATGATAAAAAATTCAATTACATATTAGATTATTTATGTGAAAGATGAATAAAAGAAATGAGTTAGGATTTAGGTAAAAGATGTGGAGGAGAGAGAGAGAGAGAGAGAGGAGAGAGAGAGAGAGAGAGAAGAGGAGGGAGAGAGAGAGAGAGAGAGAGAGGAGAGAGAGAGAGAGAGAGAGAGAGAGGAGAGAGAGAGAGAGAGAGGAGAGAGAGAGAGAGAGAGAGAGAGAGAGGAGAGAGAGAGAGAGAGAGAGGAGAGAGAGAGAGAGAGAGAGAGAGAGAGAGAGAGAGAGAGAGAGAGAGAGAGAGAGAGAGAGAGAGAGAGAGAGAGAGAGAGAGAGAGAGAGAGAGAGAGAGAGAGAGAGAGAGAGAGAGAGAGAGAGAGAAGAGAAGAGAGAGAGAGAGAGAGAGAGAGAGAGGAGAGAGAGAGAGAGAGAGAGAGAGAGAGAGAGAGAGAGAGAGAGAGGGGAAGAGAGAGAGAGAGAGAGAGAAGAGAGAGGAGAGAGAGAGAGGAGAGAGAGAGAGAGAGAGAGAGAGAGAGAGAGGAGCAACGACCTTATAGGAACGAGATGCCTCCCGAGACAACACACAAACAATAGCGAAACAATACTACTCGAAAAGCCTATCTGTCGCGGCTCAGACCGAGTGCTCAGACCCACACGCGGAGATATAATATAAGCTTGCTACCACGAACCTATGAGTGGGCTGGAACAAGGTGCGGGGGGAGGGGGGGATTGGAAGGGGTTGGAGGGGGAAGGGGAGCAGGGGATGGGAGGAGGGGGGATTGGAAGGGGTGGAGGGAGAAGGGGAGCAGGGGGAGGAGGTGGAGAGGGGGAGCAGGGGGGATGTGAGGCAAGTGTGGCAGGAGGAAAGGATGACGGAAGAAGTATCAAAAGGCATATTAGTGGTGTAAGGGGATGGGAGGGAAGGATGTGTAAGGGGTAAAGGTGACAGAAGGGGAAGAACAGGGAATTGGTATGGAGTTAGGAAGTTAGGAAGGAGGAAATAAGGCTAAAGATGACGTTTGAATATATAGTTAAGATGACAGTAGAAGTGGAGAGTGTTGTGAAGTAGTCAGATAAAACCAGTTTTCTATATTTTTTCATATTCCTTATTTCCAACCAATGCTAATACAAAATAGGCTAAATAGGAAATAAGGCTAAAGATGACGTTTGAGAAGATAGTTTAGATGACAATAGAAGTATAGAGTCTTATGAAGGTAGTTAAATCTCTTCTTCAATATTCTTTCCCATTACTTATTTCCAACCAAAGGCAACACACAAGATACAATACACACACACATCATCAACCTTCGCAACACAATATCGGTCGCTTCATCACTATCAAAACCACTTCTATTCATGATTTAACACGTTCACCTCGCACTAATGACCTCCACCATTAGAAGCCGCTCATAAACATTACACGGATGCATTAGCGTTGGTGCTAATTACCGGCTCGGCTGCATGAAATGGAGAGCGAACCCAATCAGCGGTGCGGCGCGGTAATGCATCTGTGATAATTGAGACGAACCGCTACTGGCAATCCTGTATCAGTAGTACTAACACGGCAAGATGCGACGCCCGCCAACCACTGAATTTTGACTCTATAGTTCCTGCAGTAGGTTTAAGGAAGGTGGTGAGGACGCATGTAAGAAAAGAAGAAACAAGGAAACAACGTATCGTAGGTAGGTAACAAAATAACCTAACCTTAAAGTCCTTCACCAACACGGCAAGATGCGACGCCCGCCAACCACCGCCACAGTTACCACACATCACCAACTTCACGCTGCCCGGAGAGAATGAATTGTCTTCAGTCCAATAATAACCGGCAATTAAGGTCGCCACGGTGTCAGGCTTTATACTAATCAAAGAGTCTCAATTTCGAAGCAGAACGTGAGATTTGACTTTGTGGCTCCTGCAGTACGGTATATAGGAACATAATTATTAGGTCGAATAGGCAGTAGGAAGGTGGTGAGGACGAATGTAGGAAGGAAAGTAATAAGGAAACAACGTATCGAAGGCAAGGTAAGGACAGAATAATCTAACCTTAACCTAACGTAACGTAAAGCAGAACCTGACCAGACTTTTTCTCCGTGGCTTTATATTTTCTCCATACTTTCTGAAATTACCGGCGAGGACGAGTGAGCAGCGGGCAGGCATCAACGGGGGGGGGGGGGAGCACAGAATAGCCTTTCCAAGCAGCGAGCTACTATAAGGAGGAACATTGAGGTAGGAACTAATCAAGGAAAATATACAGAATCTATGTATTATCCTCTATATACTATTATCCTTGGAACTAACTCTAGCCAGGGTATAGTATAAGGACGTAACGCAGCCAAGCCAACACTTGTTATATCGAGGAAATGACGCTCGTAATGGCGGTGATTACAACATCCCTCCCTATTTGCTTCCCCTTTGAGTTGTTACCTACAGTGGCGTGTTATTAAAAGCACCTCCACGCAGCCTTCCTTCTATAACTTATTACTTGCTTCGTAAATGCCTCTCATGTTCCTTATTTAGCCGGTATTGGACACCATCTTTCTTATCCACCGCTACCATAACACACAGCAGCAAACATTATATCACTCCCTCCTTCCCGGTCCGCTGGTTTACATATACATTGCTGCTCCTCCATCACCACACCATCACCACTACCCTCGCATCCCTCACCACACCCGCCGAGCCACACCCGCCCCCTACACCCATACCCTCCAATCCCACCCTCCCTCTAGACGCAGAATATATCGTCGAACGTAATATAATGGGAAACCGTATGAAGAGTAACGTTTGATGCCGATATTACAACTGTATAACCCAACCTACAACTACTTTTGACCATAGTTACAAAGCATACTATTCTAATCATGACTTTTTATCCTTTAACCCCTTGAGACCCAGAACGTAATTCCCATTGTAATTTGTGTACCATTAGACGATTTTTAGTGACTATAAGCAATGTTTTACAGCAATGACCTGTTTAATATCCTTGTCCACTAACTCATTTGGTATATTCAGTGACTTTTCGTTATTTTATGGCGCGACAACAGACAATTTTATATAGCAAAGGAAAGATCTGGGCGTGAAGGGGTTAACAATTGAAAATACGACTAGAAGAGACTAAAAGAAAATAACAAGCAGAGGCATCGATACGGAGACACTGAACGGGTGAATGAGGAAGTTTAACGAGACACACAGTCACACTCAACCCCTTTATATCAGAGAGTCTGTGGCCGACTTTGAAGTTATTGCGGAGGGTAGAAAGGGTCAGAGGGGGTAGGAGGGGGACAGAGAGGGTAGGAGGGGGATAGAGGGGGATAGGAGGGGGAAAGGAAGGGTAGGAAAGAGCCATATGGGGTAGGAAAGGGACAGAGGAGGTAGGAGAGACAGAAGGGGGTAGAAGGAGGGTAGGAGGGGGACAGAGTGAGTAGGAGACGAATAGAGGGGGATAGGAGAGGGATAGTGGGGTCACAAAGGGGGGCCAGAGGGAGGGTATGAGGGGACAGAGTGAGGGGGAGGCGCGGGGCTGGCTGCCTTTGCCGTGAGTTTCGAGCAAATAGGGTTTAATGGCACCTGTTTCCGCTGCCATTCGGACTGATTTTCACTGTTTACGCACGATGAATTTGCTAGTTTCCCATTTTAGTATCAAACACACACACACACACACACACACACACACACACACACACAACCCCCCCCCCACACACACACACAGATCATCCCAACAAGCACGAAGGCTCATCCCCTCCTCAGCCTCCCCCCAACCCTATGTCTCACTCCTCCCGTGATATATTAAACCCATATTTACATTTCCTTCCATAAATCTCACCCAGACTGGCCAGGAACACGCAGGACCCACACCCCGCGGCAAGGCACGGAACACACATGCCACGTCTCCCCCTCACGATCGAGAGAAGCGATTTTGTGTTTATTTTTAGTAGGCACTTGAAAGCCGTGGCAGCGTCATGACAGGGAATATATACAGGACCAGAAATCTTTAGTCTAAAAATAAACTAATGCTGCGGTTCGTTAATTCAATCACCAGGCTGTCATGTGCTTGTGTAGCTTATTTATTTCTCTGATGTTCCACTTAAGCACTCAAAGTTGATCGAAAGTTAAGTGTAAAAGCAACATATTTCTATAACTTTGTGCATAAAATAGCTTAACATCCTAAAAAGTAATAATCATGGACCAGCATCATCGCGTTCATCAAAAGATTAATCAGATCCCAAACGAGAGGAAAAAATGTATACTCATTCAAATATCTGAGCAAAAAATATAAAATTAAATCACAAATCACATTAATATGATGGTGCATTAACGCAAATCTCTATTAATCAAACACTTTAACAGATTAATTTGACATCGATCTGAACAAATCATCCATTCAATTAACTACCACATTAAAAAACATCAAAACTTACCTTCACAAAAACATGCCGAAACTTCAGATGTGGGAGCGTCGTGGCCTCGGATTTGCCTTCAAGCCCTCGTCACACCACTTGCCAGCCTCTCTCTCGCTTCTCTCTCCTCCGCCACTCACTAAACACAACACTGCAAACGATCACCAGCACTAACAACACAAGCAATAACCCGTAATTACGTAGAAACTATTGATTCCCGCTGATTACAGAGGAAGAGCAAATCACGGGTTATCTTCCTGGATCCTCCAACGCAATGACTACCAAACTAATTATTATCCAGTTGATCTACGACCTCATCGTGTGAACCAGGCCTCAATTAACCTTTGCTAAACACTCAGGTGATCAGTAAGTATTGACGTTCCCTGATAACTGTATTCATGAACTATAAATTTGGTCTGAAAATATATTATTAAACTTACAGTAAATTACTCCTTTTGCTCCCTCGGCGTGTCTTCTCCCTGCCTCTCGCCTCGCTCCTATGACCTACCACCACATACCAGACACCGGCAAGCAGGCACCAGCGTCCCTCAGTGCATTGACCAATCACCGCACATGTTTAACGAGCCAATCATAGGATAAGAAATAGCATCACGCGACATCCCCCAGCTCATCTCCCCCCCGCCACCCACCCGGAAACAGTTAACTACGGTAGTGACATGTGATAAAACAACACATTACGTTTATATCTCCAACGTGAATGCATTAGATAAGCGATATTGTAAGGAATCTAAAGCTTACATTCTATATTTTCAATGGAATCCTTTAGATGTGCTACAACACGTTTTCAATACATAGAGAGAAGACAAGTAGGATGTAGCATAATCCCCCCACCTCCACGAGAAGCAGTAACCCCCTCCCCCAACCCCCCCAACCCCCTCCCCTCCACCTCCATGTGACGGGTTGCCAGCTCCACCCTGAACACTAATTAAACAATTCGATTCCCCGATCCAACAAGATTTAAAGAGATAATCTTATTCAGGCAAGGTTTTCTGCGCCACCATATCCTCCGGCGGTGTGCGAGACCACGATTTTATCTTGACCAAAGGGCGCGGGAGCAAAGGGCGTCACCGAGCACCTGTCTGGCGTCCCTTCCCGACGACGCGGCTCACGTCTCCTTGTTACCTCCGCAGTGCCGATTCCCCGTTTCCTTTTCTTTCCTTCGTCCGCCTTTTCCTTTTCTTTACTTTTTCTTCCTTTCTTTTCCTCCGGTATTTTACTGTGAGAGTTATGAGGACGAGTCAAGCAGTGGTTTAGGGATGCTTAGGTGTATAATTAATGCTACTGTGATTAAGACTGGCGGTGAACAGGCGTGACATTGCAGAAACATTCTTGTTAAATCATGTCCACACACTGAGTCATGCACGTACGTTTGCCTTCGTACACACACACACACACACACACACACACACACACACACACACACACACACACACATATACACACACACACACACACACACACACACACACACACACACATACACACACAATCATCATCAAATTAAATGAATGATACAATAAATAGATAGTATTTTGTGTAATGAATGTCAAAAATGAAAAAAATTGGTGGTAAATGTTCCATATTATAATGAAAACTATAGAAATATGCACTTTTAATTACACATGAAGCGAGATGAAACAAAACAAAAAGAAATGGAATTGATGGTTAGTGACACAGGGATGCACCACCACCATCACCCCCCCCCCGGTCACTGCCCCCCACACCACCCCCACCACCACTACCACGTACCACCCACCACCACAAACATCTGCCCTACACCAATACAACCCCCAACACCACTGCGACCTAGCTGGTGTTTTTATAAACCCTTGCAATCACAGATGCATATCCTATTCATCCTTCATTCATAGTACCTCACGCAACTGCCTATCCCATGAGCCTTCCCTTGTATTTTGATAACAAATATACATTCCATCCTGCATCACTTAAGCACACTGTCCACCACCACCACCTCCACTTCCACTTTCCATCCTGCATCACTTAAGCCACACTGTTCCACCACCCACACCTACCACTTCCACTCCATTTCCATCCTGCATCACTTACACTGTCCACCACCACCACCTCCACTTCCACTTTCCATCCTGCATCACTTACACTGTCCACCACCACCACCTCCACTTCCACTTTCCATCCTGCATCACTTACCACTGTCCACCACCACCACCTCCACTTCCACTTTCCATCCTGCATCACTTACACTGTCCACCACCACCACTTCCTCTTCCACTTTCCATCCTGCATCACTTACACTCGTCCACCATCACCATCAACACCACCACCACTTCCACTTTCCATCCTGCATCACTTACACTGTCCACCACCACCACCTCCACCTCCACTTTCCATCTGCATCACTTACACTACTCGTCCACCATCACCACCTCCTACACTTCCACTTTCCATCCTGCATCACTTACACTGTCCACCACCACCTCCTACACTTCCACTTTCCATCTTGCATCACTAACACTCGCCCACCACCACCACCTTCACACCTAGCCGCGCCTACACCTGTGGCGCGGTGGTATGGGCACACTAATTGGAGCAGGACTGTCAGGGTTGTTTTGCATCTTAACGACTCATCTGCCTGGTGAATATGCATCAACATGAGTCACGTCTGATGAAGGGCTGTCTGACTGTCTCTTGTACCCTCCTTGTCCGGCCTGTGACCTCTGCTTCATCCTCTTCCCATCCCCCCTTTCCCCCCTCTCCCCTCCCATTCTCTCATCCCATCCCCCCCCCCCCGTCAGCCACAGCTTGTCGCCACGCCCTCCCTCGTCAACCCTCGTCACCCATAACGCCCTGTCTCTCGTTAACTCCCTCCCACCAAGGGTAACACGGGCGGCGTTCTCCTTACTCGCCTTATTATCATATGAAAAGGTACTAACTTTCCGCCCCCTTCATCGTGCAGGGGAGGGCGTGTGGAGGGTGTGTGGAGGGTGCTTGAGGGGAGGGGGACGCTGCAGCTGGGGTTGAGGGTGGGTTGGGAGACGTGGTAGGTTACAGGTGTGGTGGTGGTGAGGTGGAAAGAGGAGGAAGAGGAAGAGAACGGAGGCAGTAAGGAAGTTACCGGCTCTTTACACGCTTCATTGACACGTCTAACACCCACTTTTTTTCTCTCTTAATGTTCTGATCAGATTCTGATTACACTCTCTCTCTCTCTCTCTCTCTCTCTCTCTCTCTCTCTCTCTCTCTCTCTCTCTCTCTCTCTCTCTCTCTCTCTTCTCTACACACATGCCCTTTCCACCCTAACCCTTTCTCCCCCTATTCCTTCGTGACCTCAGATCCTCCCGCCTTCAAGCCGCCTCTCTGCGTCGCGCCCCTGAGTGCTCGTCTGTGCGTGGCCGAGGGCTTGTACGCGCGACTCCAAGACAATGACGAGTGCCCTGCGCCTTGACCCTGGCCAGCACCACGCCCTTAGGTCACCGGGTAAATACTCGACTTCTTACACACACACACACACACACACACACACACACACACACACAGTAGAAGTAGTAGTAGTAATAGTGGTGGTGGTGGTGGTGGTGGTGGTGGTGGTAATAGTAGTAAAAGTAGTAGTAGTAGTAGTAGTAGTAGTAGTACAAGTAGTAGTAGTAGTAGTAGTAAGTAGTAGTAGTAGTAGTAGTAGTAGTAGTAGTAGTAGTAGTAGTAGTAGTAGTAGTAGTAGTAGTAGTAGTAGTGGTAGTAGTAGTAGTAGTAGTAGTAGTGGTAGTAGCAGAATTATCATCGTTCTTCACAAATGTTATAGTCCAAAAGAGGAATATTTGCGGGATTCATGACTCGTACTCTCACACTGTAATGCATTTATCTGTCTTCACCATCATACCTGTTGCCGCTTCACCGTTTGTAACTCATGTCGAATAATGCCCAGTAATAGGTTTTACATAATCATATCGTAATTTTGAGAGATATGTTTATTTAAAAAAAAAAAGTGAATCAAAGACAAATTATGCATATACTTTCGACACCACATGCAGTGTTAGTATATTGAGGCAAGAGGTGCGCTGATATATGTATGTATTTTTTATTTTTTTTTTTTTTGGTGGAGAAAAAAAAATGTAGGAGGCTTAATCAAAACCAAGAATTATATCATTAGAGTCTTACTTACCGACAAAGCTGCTTATGGTTCGCTCTACATCACCACCACGCCCGCTCACCTGTGGATAGAATAATAATTAAATTAGTAACCCATATAATGATAATAACAATAATGGTTCTAATATTAACAACAACAACAACAACAACAAGTAATAATAATAATAATTAATATATCAACTTCAATGCAATACCGGAAGGGCTCTACTCCGACTCATTATCCTCGCTTGACTCCGGGGATCTGCCGTGACGCCGCCTGTAATGAATAGCCTTGCCGCGCCCTTTGTGGAGGACCGGTGTGGGAAGGCCCGCGGGAGGAGTGCGGCGCCGCGGGCATGCAAGGTGTGAGGCGGTGGTGCTGTGTGAGTGCTGCAGGGGTGGCTTGCATGTCGCGGCGCCCTCCCTGCCTCCCTTCCCTGCCCTCCCTCCCTTCCCTACCTTCCCTACCTCCCTCCCTGTTTCCCTCCCTCCCTCCCTGCTTTTCTCCCTCCCTGCCTTCCCTCTCTCCTGCTTCCACTATCCTTTTCAATTTGCGTCTCACAGGACAGGAGCATAAAGCTGACGGCGACCTCACACAAGACGCCTCCAACAGAAGGTGAATTATGTGACAGCATAAATACACGGCACACAGAGATATACATCGCCCAACGCACTACACCAGAAAATTGGCGTGAAACATACGAGCAAACATTCCTTTTTATGGCCTTATTAGATATGAATTATCGCACCTGAAGTCGTAAACACAATTAAAGATAGAGGGTCAGGGGGACATAAAGCTTCTCTGGAATCTAAATTAAAGGGCAGACTTGACGGAATGGCCAAATGGCTGTATTAAATCACGTTGGCGACGATGATTACTTAGAGCTGCGTGAGGGAGGTGCGGGTGGCGGTGTGACTTTAAGGAGCTCCTCGCACGTCGTAGTCTTCCTTTGTCTTTCGTACGTATATATAGGAGGCAAATAAACGTACGTATATATGTAGGATGTAAAAAAAACGTACGTATATATATAGGAGGCAAAATAAACGTACGTATATATATATAGGAGGCAAAAAATAACGTACGTATATAGGAGGAAAAAAAAACGTACGTATATAATTATATAGAAGGCAAAAAAAACGTACGTATTATATAGGAGGCAAAAAAAACGTACGTATAAATATATAGAAGGCAAAAACAAAACGTTCGTACGTATATAGGAGGCAAAAAAAAAACATAATCACCCGCAGAGCAATTTCCAAAACAAACAAGATACGCATGACTAAGCAAGTCTAAGAAAGGAATCTCATGGAATATAATGAGCAGAAAAAGTGATGCCCCATAGAGAAGGCCTAACAGTAGGAGAGGGGAAGGTGATGTATGATGGGCGGCGGCAGTTTGTTTAGAGTTCCGAGGTTCTGTTCCTCTTCGTCAGGGGTTCAGACTTCAGAGGGCCGCTATGGGACGCCCCCGCAGAGCCATTCCCTCGTGTAGGCAGAGCGAAGATAAACAAACACCTCCTCGGAAGCTGCCACCGGAGGAACAACAATTGGGAGAAGGGACCAATATCCGGCGTCTTAGGGTCTCGGAGATGACGAGGAACGATGCTCTCCCGTCGATACACCACCATCACCACCTCCTTCCATCACTACACCACCATCACCACCTCTTAGGCCACTACACCACCACCACCACCTCCTCCCGTCACTACACCACCACCACCACCTCCTCCCGCCGCTACACAACCACCACCATCTCATCCCGCCGCTGTCTCGTCTTCAACACATCTTCACTCTACCATCTATACCTCCCGCCCTTGCTTTAACCACCACCATCACCACCTCCTCCCGTCGATACACCATCATCACCACCTCTTCCCGCCGCTACATCACCAATCCACTATCACCACATCTTCATTTACTTCCTCTACCATCAATACCGTCCTTACTTTACCATCAGCACCTCCCGCCGCTTTCACATTATAACAACCTCTCCCCGCTGCTCTCATCAACAACGTCTCCTCCCGCCGCTGTCTCCGCATCATCGCCTCCTCCCGGTATACTGTCTCACTATCAACGCCTCCTCCCGGTATAATGTTTCACTATCAACGCTTCCTCCCGGTATACTGTTTCACTATCAACGCCTCCTCCCGGTATACTGTTTCACTATCAACGCCTCCTCCCGGTATACTGTTTCACTATCAACGCCTCCTCCCGGTATACTGTTTCACTATCAACGCCTCCTCCCGGTATACTGTTTCACTATCATCGCCTCCTCCCGGTATACTGTCTCCGCATCACCACCTCTTCCCGCTACTGTCTCACTATCAGCGTCTCCTCCCGTTTTCTAACACTCCAGCACCTTCACAAGTAGCAGAAACAACTCACGCATTTCAACGCCTAATGGTAAAAAGAGAAGAGGAATTTACAACTGACATCAGGAAGTGCAAATTACCCCAAAGTGGCGTCGTAAATGGTATAAGATATTCAAGTAATGCAGGATACTTCAAGGTTTACGATATTTTAATTAAACCAGCTGAAAACTATGCCATTAAAATCCTCTATTATTCTTGACTAAACCACATTACGACCTGGATTTAATGTCTTTTAAATTATTTAACTTCCTCGCGGTCTGGAATAAAAACACGCCAACAGAGAGACATACAAGTACTAGAACGCAACATAACTTAGTAACCAGACTACGCAACAACACCTCTAATAAAACACACACTAAAACACTCGCCTCGTCACCATTAAACCATTAAACGAGGCATCAAAAATAGACCCACTGACACACCCATCTAAGCTCTGAAAAAAACGACAATAAACATACAAAAGAAAAAGAAAAGAATAACAGGCTAAGTCACACCCAGGCAGTACCTTGAAACTATACCAGTTGGCTAAAGTACCAGTCTGCCCCCCTCCCTCACCCCCACCCCCCCCTGATACCTACTTCGTGCCGGTTTGCTTGTACCACTAAAGCTCACTCCTTGTAAATACCCGGGGTAATATATTCCGCGATAACGTTTTTACCTGCAAAGGAGAAAGAAAAACTATCCTGCAGTTGTTACTTCCACACACGAAGCTGGAGTTAGGAGAGAGAAAGAGGTTTGGGGTTTGAAATATGAGAGAGAGAGAGAGAGAGAGAGAGAGAGAGAGAGAGAGAGAGAGAGAGAGAGAGAGAGAGAGAGAGAGAGAGAGAGAGAGAGAGAGAAGAGAGAGAGAGAGAGAGAGACATACGAGGAGAGAGACATACGAGGAGAGAGACATACGAGAGAGAGAGACAGACAGACATACAGAGGAGAGAGAGACAGACAGACATACAGAGGAGAGAGAGAGAGAGAGAGAGAGAGAGAGAGAGAGAGAGAGAGAGAGAGAGAGAGAGAGAGAGAGAGAGAGAGAGAGAGAGAGAGAGAGAGAGATGAGGGGTTGGGAAAAGGGAGAAGCACCAGAGGGAGGGTGGTGGTCGAGGTTCATCCAAGCAGCAGTAATCCGGTGGTTGAGCGGTACATGGATGATGAATGGTGGTCGGCGATGAGTCTGGGTCCGTTCAAGTTCCCTTCGCCTTAAGCCGCCTCACCATCTCCATCACCACCATCATCACCATCGCCAGTATCACCACCATAACCATCTTTCGCGATATCACCCCTTCGCCTTAAGCCGACTCACCACCACCATCACTATCACCACTACCACCATAACCATTTTTCGCGGTATCACCATCATCACCTCTTCACGTCCTTGCTTCCATGCCTCCTGGTGCTTCCTCTGATACTGTCTTCACGTCACTTCCCTTCAAACGACATATATTTTTTTCCCTCGCTTGTGAGACATGAGAAAAAAGGCACTGAGCTGAAACATGAAAACTGAAAAATGGTCGCAATTTAGAAAGGAGTAGAAAGACATCAAAAATTCAAGTCGCCACACCAAAAAGAATGTTGAATTTTGACCAAGCGTTTGTTTTTTAGTTTTCGTTCAAAGAGAGGAAACCTTTGGAAGTAAAAAAAAAATGCATCAAGTAATAAAAGAGGATTGAAAACGACAAGACTAACAATATAAAAAATATAAACCCGTTAGAAAAATGCACAAAAAACGCAACTCAAACTTTTCCAAACACATTTTTTTTCAAGGACGGCCACCACGTCAACCAAAAAAAAAAAAAACTGGGTAAAATGCTTCTGTGTAAACTATAAAGAAAAAAAACCAAATAAAACAAATACGCCGGGAAATAAAGAAAAAAAGGTAAACATTCAAACTGTTTTCGTGACGCCAACCGACAAACTTCTAAGGTTTTTGCGCATTTTTTATCACAAGAGGACGTCGTGTTTTCCCGCAGCATCGCACGTCCTCGCACCTCCAGCCACCCTCTCGGCAAAAAGATGACAGAAAAAAATGAACGGTAGCATGTTATTACGGTCGCGGGAACGGGTCTGTTGACGGGTGTGACGGGTGTAAGGGTGACAGGGCGGCAGGGGGAAGGGGGTGGGTGAAGTGCTGTTATAAAGGTGTCAAAACCATGTGATTTAATCTGTCATAAGCGTCAGCACCAGTCAGGCGGCCACAATAACCCCTGGCTGGCCCTCGCGTCCACACACACCACTTCATAAAAACGGCTTTATTTGCGTGTTCGTCTCGCTGGTCGGACGCAATACCGGCGCACTATTGGCGTGTGTCGACGCTGCATTAGTGATAAACCTGTCCAGAGCGCCGCCACTACGGAGGATTAGCTCGCCCCCCGTCGTAAAGAGAAAGGCAGTTGTCGACGCCGCCACTACTCCTATCAGACAGCCACTCCTTCATACGAGCAGAAAGTTTCCCCTTCCTACGAGCGGTGCCGCGTAGGTCTCCGTGATATGACAAACGTGTGTTCGGCCATTCGCGAAGCAACTGCAATAAAGACGCATCGAGAATCTCCCTTCGCAGCGACTCAGGCTAAGCTGTTCCTCGCCTCGCCTCCCGCCACGTGTTGAGAAAGGAAAATAAATTGCGTCTGGTCGGCTTATTCTCCTCTCGGGAAGCGACATGCCGTCCACCCTTCCTTTACGGGGGACTGATGTAATTCCACTCATTATGGATTTTATTGTTGAGGGTTTTATTATATGATGGGACTGCCACTCCAGGAGGCTCATTTCCATATGAATGTTCGTTCTAAAGTTCGACAGAGGAGAGATGAGATGAAGGGCGAGACGTCATCGAGGCCAAGGACTGAGGACGCGAGGACGAGGTGGAAGGCGCCTGTGGAGAGATGACAGACCACATACACACAGCGCTACACACATACACACTCAGACTGAACACATACACACGCGCTAGAAGGACGAAGACGCCACGACACACACACACACACACACACACAGCGGCGGTGGGAAGCTTGGGTAAATAGGACAAAAAAGGAGAAGCTCGTCACAGTAACAGTCATTCAAACACTTTTATTACAAACTCTTTTTCTTCCTTGGATCCTACTCCTGTCATCCTATTCCTCTTCGTCTGCTCCAGTGCTCTCCCATCATCCTATTCCATCCTCATCTCGTCCGCTCCATCCTCCTCCTCCTCCTCCTCCCCTTCCCACGACTGCCTTTCCTCCTACCCCATACCCATCCCTCCCCCTCCAGATTCGAGTACAAAGGCACCGCCACACACATCGGACTTGGCGACAAAAGACACAAATTGTATTTATGACGAGTGAAAAACGGTCATGACGATGCGAAAAAATTTCAGTCGCCTTGAGGGATCGAGGCACCACCCGCGGCTTGCTTCTTCAATGCTTATTATACAGGAACGGGACAGGTATTCAAGAACTCGGTGTGAGGTATTAAGTGCTGGGTTATAAATTACACACTATACGGTTTGCATTATGTAGTCTTACCTTAGTTTTGATCCCTTTGAGTCTTTGCTGAGATGATTGCCTTTGTTAATGGTGTGTATATATCTTCAGGTATTCATTGCAACATAAGCCTTATTATTATCAGAAGTATCACCAAAAAATATTTAATAACCTTACATGTCGTAGATAGGAGTCCAGGTTACTAGTGGACTCAAGAAAGATAGAAAAATAATGTGTTATGTAACCATTCTATCCTGCGTGTTGTTAGTGTTCTTAAGAATGGGAAAAAAGATATTCTGTAACGTAACACTCCTCCCGTTTATTCGGGAGGTTAAGATAGAGAGGAAAGAAATGTGTTATATAAACAATCCATCCTTAGGACTGTTCATGGCTTTAAGGAGGAAACGAGAAAACAAAAGTACATTATAACAAAGTACAAGAGGATAAAAGTATACATTCTATCTTCCGCGTTATTCGTAGACTGACACAAAACAAGGAAACAAATATATAACCAACCTATCCGACGGGTTATTCGTAGACTCGAGAAAGGAAAACATGTATTCTATAACCTATCTGTCCCAGGAAGTACCAGCGGAGGCGATGTGAGGACGTGCTTCCGAAGCGAAGATGTAGGGTGAGGGCCCGGCAGGACGTCCTCGCCACTAAAGCCGAAGCAACACCCGGAGATCGAGGCCCCGCGATCACGCCCCTATACTGGCAACACTGCTGGGCGAGGGGCGTGCATGCTTGATTGTACCGTCATAACCTCGCTTGGACCTTAGGTGCCCTTAGAGTGCCTAGAGTCACCTATCAAGTCACTGGATATGCATCCATCTTGTAAAAATCATCATTATCCCTTCATTTTTCCTTTCCTTCCTTTCATTTTTTCCCCTTTCCCACCTTCTCTTCAGTGCCGAAACCTTTGGCCAGAATTTCCCATAAGTCTTTTCCCCCGTCTCAAGACCTCGCTGTGTATATTTCATTTCCGTATATATTGAGTAGGAGTTACAAATACGCAGCAAGAGTTTCTCCCTATATATATACAGCACTATATGTCATTTCTGGCGTTTTTAGGTGACATTTTCTTTATCCAGGAGCCTTGGTTATCTAGTTGTGTGTGTATGTATGGCCCTCGACGCCTACACACACACAAAGGACCTCGGTGAACGTTCTTCGCCTCTGTTTATTTTGGGCCCCGATCTCTGCCTCCCTCCATTGTGCTACCGCCTCCCTCTCCCTCCATCACTCCGCCGCTATAATAATACACCTTCAATTCGTCTGTCTCTGATCCTCCCTGCCTGTCAGTTCCCTCGCGGTCCACTTGTTGGCTAGTCTTCCCCTGCGTCTTAACCTTCGTCAGGCACGGAATAACGCAATGCTTGAGGTGTTCGTGGCCGCGTGAGGAGACTAAAGGGAATCTGGACCCAGTGAAAAGGTTGGTGCAAAAAACCCACAAACAATATTTATCTTTCCTGTCCCGCGAGGCTGATTTGGACGCTGCATCTTCCACCTTTTCTTAAATTCTTTTCTAGTTTTCTGAGTTTTCCTGAAATGTTAAATATTTTCCTTGATCTATTTTTCAGTTTACGGAATTATAAATGACGTGGTTGAAATCAAGGCTAAAGGAGGAGCTCTCTCTCTCTCTCTCTCTCTCTCTCTCTCTCTCTCTCTCTCTCTCTCTCTCCTCTTCTCTCTCTCTCTCTCTCTCTCTCTCTCTCCTCTCTCTCCTCTCTCTCTCTCTCTCTCTCTCTCTCTCTCTCTCTCTCTCTCTCTCTCTCTCGGCTTTGGTTGAAATTATGAATTGCGCTCTTGAATATTTTTGTACATCAATCTTATCTTTGTTTTTGTTTTCCTTTCCTTTCTGAGAGCAAGTAAAGAAATAGATAGGATAAAATAATACAGACGAAAGAATACTAAATACAACACCAAAATTCTCGTCAAAAAGATATAAAAAAATAGAAGAAAAAAACATCACTTCCCAAAACAACACCTAAACAAAAGCAACACAAACAACACCTCAACACCTTGGAACACAAAGACAACCTTCTGCAACACAACAAAAATCACCCACTTATACGCCCCATTCCGCCCCCTCCATCAACACAACAATTACCCCCATTACCACCACGGCGCGAAACACTAAGCACCCTGCCATAATATTCGTCTTCCTGGAACAGACGTTTTCCTCGTCATGAGCAAGGAATTACCGTGTGTTATCCTAAGGGCCTCTAAGGGATTCTTCATACAAGGCGTGACCCATTAGTATACACCTGCGACTCTTGTGTCTTGGGTCCTTACTTGAGGCTCTCAGATGTAGGTTGAAAGTGTCTCCTGAGCGTCATGGGGAGAGTTTGAAAAGATACATTAGAGAGTGATGGTTTTTAATAGGGAGGGAGGAAGAGAAGGAGGGGGGAGGGAGAGAGGGAGGGAAGAGAGAGGAGAGGAGGGAAGAGACGGGAGGGAGGAGAGGGAGAGAGAGAGGAGGGAGAGAGAGAGAGAGAGAGGATAGAGAGAAAAAAAAAGAGAGAGGAGGAGAGAGAGAGAGAGAGAGAGAGGAGAGGAGAGAGAGAGAGAGAGAGAGAGAGAGAGAGAGAGAGAGAGAGAGAGAGAGAGAGAGAGAGAGAGAGAGAGAGAGAGAGAGACGAAGAATAGAACATGCAATTTTAGACCACACACACACAAACACACACAAACCACGTCTCTTTATGTCATTATTATCATTATCCTTTATTAGTATTATTCTCAAACACGCAAAAAGAATCCTGAACAATTCTAAAAACACGGCAGCGCCACTAAAGGCGTGACAAACTTCCTGGCCGCCGCTCCAAAACAGGCAACAACAACAGCCATTCAGACACAATGCAAGAAGCGTTTCCGCCTCACGAACGCTGCAAAAGTTGGCAAAAATAATAACAGGATAAAGAAATAATAACACCCTTTCCCCCCCTCAAAAAAAGGGCCATAAAAAAAATCTACCCACGAGTCACGAAGAAAGGAAAGGAAAATACAAGGGAAGGACGTTTCGTTATTGTGTTTATCTATTTTCCGTACGCAATATAAATTCAGCGGTGTTTTGTTGTTGTTGTGGAAAAAAGGTCAGGCTTGTGGGTCCCCTGGCTTATCTCTCCCATCGCTTGCCGCTCGCACTTCCAGGGTTGAGGGAGTCTGAATGAAGATAGAACATCACCAACTCCCTTCCCTCCTTTTCATCCTTATAGCTCCTTTTCCTCCTTCGCGAATAAGGATGAATAGGACATAAAACACAACTACCAAACTACCACAACAAAACAACAACAAACACACGCCTAATACACACACGCAAAAAAAAGGCGGGAAAAAACAGGAACCTGGAAAAAAACAGAGTACCAGACCAAAACAAGTGGTTGGTAAAAGGTTACTGAAGAATTTAAAAACTACCTCACTCTCCTTTTCTTAACACACCAACATACCACAAATAAACGCCAACAAACACACACCTAATACACACATCCACATGCAAAAAAAAGGA
>JACEEZ010003550.1:592073-597073 GCA_016584305.1 Chionoecetes opilio | reverse complement strand
AGAAAGTTAAAAAAAAGAAAAATATATTGCAACTTAGCGCTCACAAAGTCAAAATAACCACTAAAATACAGCTCACAAAATAAGGAAAATATAAAAAAACCCCTGGTGTAATTCATAGCGACATGCCAGGCTGCCACTTTGGATGTTTCTGCCACACTATATCCTCGCACCAATCCTGCAATTTGTAACACTCAGAAATCCGTATGACCACCAAAATAGCGTTGACAAAATATATATAGAAAAACTTCAACTAATCCTCTAACAAATTCATAGCGGCCTGCCACTTGTCACATACCCTCATAGCAACCCAGTCCACCCAATACACACACACACACACACACACACACACACACACACACACTCCAGGTGTGTGCCCATTACACTCCGGGTACTCCGTAGTGTAATGGTTAGCACGCTCGGTCCACAACCGAGAAGTCCCGGGTTCGATCCCCGGGCGGAGCGGAAACAGATGGGTTGTTTCCTTAAAACCCGAGCCCCTGTCCACCCAGCAGTGAATGGGTACCGGGTGTTAGCCGGGGTTTGTGACCTGCTCTCCGGGGTGCTGGCTTCGGCCAACACAAAGCACTAAGGATGAATGATAAAAATGTTGATATGGAGACGGGGCCACACGAGCATTGCTCTGGCCCTGTAAAATACACTAGATGAATACACACACACACACACACACATACACACACGGCTTCGGCTTCGGCCAACACTAAAAAAAACACTAAGGAAGCAAATTGAAAATGTAGATATGGAGACGGGGCCATACGAGTGCAGCTCAGGGCCTGTAAAGCACAACTAGATGAACACACACACACACACACACACACACACACACACACACACACACACACACACACACACACACACACACACACACACACACACACACACACACACACACACAAAAACACACACACACACACACACAAGCCGCTAAACAAACCCAAGACTTCCACCTGTCCAAAACAGCTGCATTTATCCCTTTCCTTTTTATCCAGTCCGGCGGCGGTAGTTTCTTTTTATCCCTTCGCTTTTTTTCTCTACCCACAAATCTTCCAATTGTTTCTTTTCGCGTCGCTGGTTAGTAAGTCTACAGGGCCAGAGGACGTTGGAAGTCGTGAGGCAAGGTGATGATGGTGGTTGCAGTGGTGATGGCGGTGGCGGTGACTCTATAGCCGCAGGGAAACATTCAAATACAAGTTCTCAGTTCAAGTTGATTTGCCAAAAGGGAGGGAGTTGCCTTGTATACCAGAGCTATATTAAACCTCTACTATCCTTTACTCTCTCTAACTAAACCTCCTTTTCTTTATACTTCCCTCCCCTTTAGCTTAGGAATGTAAGTTACGTACTGATCGTTCGCCTTATATAAGTGTGTGTCGCAGTGTCAAGCAATAGTTCAAAGGTTAATTGGATTAGCTGCACATTACTAAGCGGGACATGAGAGGGAAGGAGGGAGGGTTGGGGGTCAATACGACCTCAAGGGATCCAAAGTCGCTCCCCCTCGCTCCGTGCGGCAAAGCGTGAACACCTGTTAATGTAGTTCCTTCTTTGTTGTTGTTGTAATACAGAAGTTGAGTGGGAGGTCAGTTAGTTCTCTCTCTCTCTCTCTCTCTCTCTCTCTCTCTCTCTCTCTCTCTCTCTCTCTCTCTCTCTCTCTCTCTCTCTCTCTCTCTCTCTCTCTCTCTCTCTCTCTCTCTCCTTGCCAACACCACAACGCTGTCTCTCATCCCCCTCCATGACAGTGCCTTTTTTTTCACCGTTTTTTTCCCTCTTTTTTTTCTTTTGCATTCCAAGAGTGACGTCCGTAGGAATGAATACATATCACTGAACGGAGGGAGGTGAGTGGTCAGAGGGAGGAGGAGGAGGAGGAGGAGGAGGAGGAGGAGGAGGAGGAGGAGGAGGAGGAACAAGGAACGAGTGTCTGAGAGAGAGAAAGAAAGAAAGAGAGATAATGTGCCTGACACGGATTTGACCTTGATAATCATTTATAGTCTTAAAGTATTGCTCGACTTGCTTGTTCTTACTCATCCTCCTTTTCTTCTTCCTTCTCTTCCTCCTTTTCTTCTTCCTCTTTCTCTTCCTCCTTTTCTTCCTCCTTCTCTTCCTCCTCTCCTCCTCTCCTCCTCCTCACCTGCTTTACTTACTCCATCCTATACCTTACTTGTTTATTCAATTACCTCCACTTAATTTCCTTTCTTATTTCTCTCGATTAATATTCTCATTCATCATTTTCATTCACTCTCACCTAGCTTCATACTCACAATACTCACACGTCTCCGCCTCTCCCTTACTCTCCCTCCCTCATTCACCATCACTCATTCTCCCAAACTTACCGATACTAATTTAAACTTTTAGCCCTGTAATGAGGCTCAATTTTTTTTTCGTCTCCCATGATGCTGATGAAAAATGAGTAAATGAAGAAACTGTCGCTAAAAAATGGCGAGAGAAAACGAAACATAAAAAAAAGGAAAAACTTAAATGCTAAAAAAAACAAAAAGCTGACTGAAATTCCGGAAAACAAAGGAACATACGAAATAGCTAAAGAAACGATAAAAATAAATCGCTTAAAGATGGCGAGAGAAAACGAAACATGAAAAAAATGGAAAAACTTAATGCTAAAAAAAACAAAAAGCTGACTGAAATTCGTCTAAACTATTCCGGAAAATAAAGGAACATACGAAATAGATAAGGAAACGATAAAATAAGTTCGTTGATAATTGAGGAATTGAATTAGGGAATATAAGGAGAAAATTAAAACAGGAGAAATGGAACAAATGGTCTGTAAAAAAAATATTTATGAGAACGAGGAGCAATGAGGCGAAATGAAGACCAGGGAAGAAAAATAGAAACGGAAAATTAAAAAACAGAAAAATAAAAACGAAAAATAAAAACAGAAAAATAAAAACAAAAAAATAGAAACGGTTAAAATAAAAACAGAAAAATATACTATACTGAAATAATTAAGCCATATTACCAACCCCTCACAAATGCAAATAATAATACACACAAATTATTTTTACAAGTTTAATAATACTCTAAGTGTAATGAAATTCTTCCCACATATTATGAAGTTTGGAATCTCACTTTTACTTCGCCGTTTGAAGGAAAATGGGAGTTCACATTATTTTAAAACATTCTTCTTCTATGGTAAACTAAAAAAACCACCACACACTATAATCTAACTAACCTAAGGAAGGAAGATAATAGCCTATTATGCGTTATAGGCTCAAAAAAAAAAAAAAAAAAAAAAAAAAAAATGTTGGGGGAGAATAGTAGAGGTGAAGATAAGATAAGATTTTCATCCTATCTAGACACTTTGCAAGTACCAACTACAAGGTTATTGACTATACAAAGCGCCGCCACGTCAGCACGAACTAGGCGGACTCGAACCGCTGACCGAATGCACAGGGACGCTGCACATTGCGAGCTCACGTCTCTAACAACCTTGCCACCCTGACGGGCAGTAGAGGTGAAGCGGAGTTGGGGAGAATTAGCAGGGTTGAAGCAGGGGTAAAGCAGGGGTAAGGCAGGGGTAAAACAGGGTTGAAGCAGAGTTGAAGCAGAGGTTGAAGTAGGGTTGAAGCAGGGGCAGGGTTAGACAGGGGGCTAGGCAGGGTTGAAGCAGGGGATAAAGCAGGGTTGAAGCAGGGGATAAAGCAGGGTTGAAGCAGGGACAGGGTTAGACAGGAGGCTAGGCAGGGTTGAAGCAGGGGATAAAGCAGGGTTGAAGCAGGGACAGGGTTAGACAGGAGGCTAGGCAGGGTTGAAGCAGGGGATAAAGCAGGGTTGAAGCAGGGACAGGGTTAGACAGGGGGCTAGGCAGGGTTGTAGCAGGGGTTGAAGCAGGGTTGAAGCAGGGGATAAAGCAGGGTTGAAGCAGGGTTGAAGCAGGGGTTAGACAGGGGGTAAGGCAGGGCTGAATCAGGGTTGAAGCAGGGGATAAAACAGGAGATTGAAGCAGGGGGTTGAAGCAGGGGATAAACCAGGGGTACAGCAGGGGGTTAGGCAAGGTATGAGATATTTATGTTGACATCAGGAACTCATAGAAAAAGAGAGAAAGAAATACTGAGGGAAATAAGGTCAAAGTGAAGTCGAGAAGAAAGCAGTGATATAGGACAGAGGAATAAAGATGGCGGGATTAGGAGACGCAGGGAAGGGAAAAGATTGGGTATAGAGAGATGAAAGGAGTTGAAGTAATGGAGGAGGAAGAAGTAAAGGAGGAAGAAGAAGTAAAGGAGGAAGAAGAAGTAAAGGAGAAAGAAGAAGTAAAGGAGGAAGAAGAAGTAAAGGAGGAAGAAGAAGTAAAGGAGGAAGAAGAAGAAGTAAAGGAGGAAGAAGAAGAAGTAAAGGAGGAAGAAGAAGAGGTAAAGGAGGAAGAAGAAGTAGAGGAAGAAGAAGTAAAGGAGGAAGAAGTAAAGGAGGAAAAAGAAGCAGAAAAAAAAGAAGATGAGGAAGAAGAACAAGAAGAAGTTGATGAAGAAAAATAAGAAAAAGCAAAAGAAGAATAAAGTCAGAGAAAAAGAGAATAACAACAAAGACAACAACACACAGGAGGAAGAGGAAAAAAATAAAACAAAACGAAGAAGGATAGAAAAAGTAAGGGAAAGACAGATAGGGAGAAGAATAAAAAGGAAAGGCAGACACACTAAAAGAAAGAATAGAGAAAAAAAAAGTTCTACTAAATAAAAATAAAAATAAAAAGGAAATTTGCAAACACACTAAAAGGAACGTCCGTATAGTAAGTCACTTTAGTTTTTTGTGTGCCGATCAAACAGAGATGTGAGGGAGGCGTGATGAGTGTCAGGGGGAGGCTGTCGGCCATTAAATGTGCAATATCCGTGGACGGGGGACGACGCTCCCTTCGCCCCGGAAACGACGGATATTACCGAATTTTATTGTGCTCAGGTACAAATTGGTGGCAACATGGAGGGGAAGAGACACATTTTTTCTTTCCCATTCCTCACACACACACACACGCACTCACCCACATG
>JACEEZ010003550.1:574573-582073 GCA_016584305.1 Chionoecetes opilio | reverse complement strand
AAGAAGAAGAAGAAGAAGAAGAAGAAGGGGAAAAAAAAGATAAGATGAAGAAGATGAAGAACCGAAAAAATAAAAAAGCAAGAAAAGGTCAGGCACATAAACTGAGAGGAAAAAGCAAAAACAGAAACACACACACAAAAAAAACCAGTAACACAACCAGACGTCCTACCTCTTCTACCTAACACATCACAGAACCTCCTCCCATAACAATAATTAGCGCCCATGTGGTCCGCTCTTTATTTGCTGCTCCTATGGTTCTCCTAGGCTCTCTTTGTCATCTATACGTTCCAAAACGCCGCTTTGGGGAGGCGGTAGGCGGCAGCGGTTATCTCCGATCTGGCGTTCTCGTGACCCGAGTTCGGACTTCCCCGACGAAACCTCAAACCTTTTTGCACCGCTCGAGTGGCCTAAGAACACCCACATCTGGCCTGCCCATCAATTTCTACCTTCGACTGCGAGTGCATCAAATGAGAGACAACAGGAGTTGGTTTCCTGGCTTGTGATCCTCACAGGCTCACTATCAGAAACCTGCCTGCGCCACCACGGGCGAGGACACCAACCATCAGAACCCTCAGTGAACCTCCATAGCCGACATCCGATCCGGTCAAGCGGGGGCAAGACGAGACATTATTCAGGGCGGAACTGGAGCCACATATCACAAGGCTCCTTTTTGGGTGTTCCATTGGTGCGGGATTACAAGGGTGGCGTGATGGGTGTGAGAGGCGTGGCAGACCGACTGATGGAAGGGCGATTAGCGGCGGCAAGAACGTTGTCATGAGAATCGTTTCGTGAGGAGTGAGGAGAAAGGTAAAAGGCAGAAGAAAATGAGTTAGATTTAGGAGAGAGGGCAAGAAAAAAAATGGGAGAAAGCAGGAAAAGGGAAAAAGAAACACATAAAGAAAGAGAGAAAGACAGAGATGTACAAAAAGTAAGAAAAGGAGAGAAAGAGAAAGAAAGAAAGGGTTGAGGATGAGTAAGAAAGGAAAAAAACGCAGGTAAAAAAAAGGGAAAGAAACAAATGAAAGAACAACAGGAACGAATAAAATATGTAATAAAAAATACTAATAGCGATAGAGCAAGATAACAACAAGAAATCAAGGAATATAACGATAGGAAATAAAAGATAAAAAGAAAAGTCAGTGTTATGTAAATGCATGCAGGGAAAAACAAAAGCAATAGAGTAAGACATAAAAGTTAACAAGGCACAAGGAAGAGCGAGGAAACACAGAGGATGAGGAGGAGGAGGAGGAGAGGGGAGGAGAGGAGGGGAGGAGGAGGAGGAGGAGGGGAGGAGGAGGAGGAGGAGGAGGATGCGGAGGGAAGGAGGAGGAGGAGGAAAGAGGAAGAGGAGGAGGAGGAGGAGGAGGAGGAGGAGAGACGAGAGGGGGATTACTAATGATTACCTAGGAGTAACCGACACCCGGAGACCTATTGTCCATAGCGAGGGTATCTGCTGACTACATACTACATACTACTACTCTCACTCTTGTAATAAAACAGTTGGAAATGATACCATGTTCCTAAAGGGATAGGAACTGAATTTTCATATGCAGAAATGATAGATATGAAAACTACTAACTACAACTACACCTACCACTACAACTAATGCGAATACGGGGACTAGATACGAATTCGCACTATCAATACCCATTTACTTTAAAGTGCGCGTCAAGTCCTGTTTTTTATGTAGTTATTGTGTTGGCTCCGAACAACATTTGCTGATACCTTGTTCCATCGATCACGACCTAACTTGAATAATTTTTACGGAGATCGGTTATGCAAACGTTGCCGTTTTAGTTTAACCATTATTTCTTGCTGTCACTTAGTTGAAATCTCGAATAAGTCCTCTTGATTATGACATCAAAACCTTTTAGGATCTTAAAGGTTTCTATCAAGTCCCCACGATTCTACGATCCTTTAAGAAAACCTATTAAGTTTTCCGCAGTCTCTCTTCAGAAGATGAATTAGCGCAGAGATGGAATTTGTTTGGTTGCTCTTCTTTGCACTGATTCCAATATTTGGCTTAGATCTTTTACGAACAGGGCGACCAGAATTGAACGCATATTCCCAGGTTGCGGTCTAACCAGGAACGTGTATATTGGTGTCATTACTTTCGAGTTTTATGTTCGAAAGTTACGTTAATAAAGCCCAACATCATATTTGCCTTTTGTACTGGCAGCTATGCATGCGAACTGGTTTTTCAGATCATTACTGATGATGAAACACACCTAGATCCTTTTCCTGCTGTACTTCAGTTAACGATTTATTTTTTCATTTGATAGTTTATATTTGGTTATCGTTGCCTATATGCATTACTTTACATTTATCGGAATTGAATTTTAATAGCCATTTAGCACATCCAATCTGATAGTTTGTCGAGATCACTTTGTATGAGTTCGCAGTTTTCTCTAGTATATGCTTTACACGCCTAATTTTGTGTCTTCTGCAATTTCGATATTTTAGATACAAGTCCGCATTCCATATCGTTGATATATTTTCAGAAAAAGAGTAGGACCCAGACCGAGCCCCTGAGGCACCCCACTAGTGACATCTGAACCAATCGATGCCTCACCTTTTATTTACTACCCGTTGTTTACGATTGAAAGCCAGTCGCCAATCCATGAACATAATTGCTCTCCTAAGCCCTGTGCCTTAGCTTGGTCAACAGTCGTGCTTATAGTGGAACTGTATCGAGGCTTTCTTTCTGAAAATCAAGTATAATTACTCCGAGGGATTTTAGCGTCCCAGTTTGAATAAAGACATTAAAAATCGTAGGTTTGTTTAAGCAGGATCTCTTATTTCGAATCCATGCTGGGAGTTTAGTATTGAGTTATTTTTCATTCGAGAAAAGACACTTATTTTTATCCCGCATATTTCTCAAATAGTTTAAACAATCACGGACGTAGACTAATTGGGCGATAATTACTTTGCGAGGCTCTACTCCCTTTCTTGAATATCGATGTAACATTAGCTAATTTCCACATACTAGGAACATTTTTTTCACATAGCGATTTATTGAAAATAATCTTTAATGGATGCGAAAGTTTACTGTGACAATTCGCGAAAGTAGTCGCGGCGAGATTTCGTCCACCCCCCGGATTTGCTGGGTCAGTTTCGCATACTTTGATATTTTCTTCTACTGTTATCTCTCCTATACTCAGTCTATCCCTTTCGAGTCCTGCATACATGTTTACTGTTTCTGGGTAAATGGGTTTCGTCTTCTTTAATACATACCGCATTAAAGTATTCATTGATACGAACGCCATACTCTTATTATCATTTATCCAAGATATTTATTATTTCTTTCCAGTTGGTCCAATACTTGTTTCGACGTTTTTCTTGACCATTCACGAACGTATTGAAAGAACCTTTTCGGGTTTGATTTGATTCTTTGGAAATTTTTTTCTTCATACTCGCGCTTTTTTAGACTTAATTAGTTCCTTTGCAGCGACGGTGACGTCATTGTATTCTCTAGAATCGCATTCTGCATTTGATCGTTTTGTAAACTTTATAGCTTCGCGCTTTCTGCCAATGATTTGTTATGAATCTCATTATTCATCCAACTGGGGTCCTGTTTATGTTATTCAAACGTTTTCTTACCTGGGAACATGTTTTTCCACCACCGATTGGAGTTTTATTATTGAATACATTACACAGATGTTTTCGGGCGTTATTACCATTTAAGTAGGTCAAATCCATTCAACTTCGCTTAGTACCCTGCTGATCTTCGTAGAATGCTGCTTTATTTAATTTGGGACTAATACCGATTTTCTGTGATGTCCTACATGTCAATTTGCTACAAACAATTCGCCGCCCACATCTGATTAGCCTGTGATCACTGTTTGGCCAAATGTGCACCTATATCGCAGTAATCAATCAGATCAATGTCGGTAGTGGAAACCTAAATCTAGGATCCTATATATCCCTTGTAGGCTCCACGGACCACGCTGATTTAAATATACTTCGTTCACCGCATATCAAGCAATCGCATACCTTCTCTACACAGAATTACTTATTCCAGTTTTTATGAGTAGGTTAAAAGTCATCCACAAATAATTGTATCGTTATTATTGTTCACAACTGACTTTATCCTCGTCATACAGGAGGCAATCTACTTCCGCATTAGATTTGGGATGACGATATATTGTCCCAATAGTTAGCAATTTACCGTTTAGCTTAATTCTTTGCGTAGACTGAGGTCATAATGATCTTTATTTACTTTAATCGATTTCGGAAATTGCTTGCAATTTTTCTTTAATATAAAGAAATGACACCTCCACCTGCTTTATGCGTGCGACAATTTAGGAATGTCTTATAGCCTGGAATGGCTATTTCAGCTAATAAATGTTTATCTTTTGTGTTGACCCAACTCTCAGTGATACTGATGGAGGAAGAGGAGGAGCAGGAGGAGGAGGAGGAGGAGGAGGAGGAGGGAGAAGAAGAAGAAGAGGCGGAATACCACTCGAAATTGAGGCAGGGAAAGTGAAAACGAAGATAGAATAATAAAAAAAAATTTGAATGAGCAGGAGGAGGAGGAGGAAGAGGAGGAGGAGGAAGAGGAGAAAGCAGAGGAAGAGGATGAGAAACAGAAGACATACACCTACACAATGACTGCCGAGGGAGGAGGGCGAGTAGACTTAAGAGGAAGCAAGGCAGGCAGGTATACCTTAAATGAGGAACCCATGACTGCAGGTCCGTGGGCAGCAAGGGGAGGCGATGGAAAAATACTCGAAGGGGAAGCAGGGTGGAAAATGTAATACGGACTCAAATGATACTAAAAAGAGGCTGGTCAAGCTGAAGGGCGACTTAAATGTTAGGGGCAAATGGTTGGAAAAGGGGAAAACGCATGTAAAGGTTGAAAAAAGTAGGAGAGAAATGGGAATGAACGACTGGCAATATAGGAACCGAAGGCAAATATGTAAATGAATCCGTGTGCAGGGAAATGGGAGAATTAGATGAAAGGGAGACATAGGGGAGAGGTAGGATGAATTGTAGAGTGATTAAGCGTAGGAAACCAATACAGAATGGACGTGTAATAAAGAAAGAGATAATAGTTAGGAAAGGCGATAAGGAAGAGAAGAAAGATAAAATAGGGAACTACATAAGATTAACCTTTTACAAATAGGGTTTTCGGATATACAACTATGAAAAAAAATCTAGCACGGAGGGAAAACAATGAAAACTTGAAATATGAAAATGCTAAAATACAGGAAAATAACAAATGATTACTAATGATTCAGTCAATTTTTAAGTAGTTTTATTTTTTATCCTCACCTCTGTACATCAATTAGCAAAGGGTGGATAAGTTTACAGAGAAAAAAACCCCCACTATGTACTAGCAGTTTTTATGCAATGAGAGGTAGATTGTTTATCCTACCATCTGTAAATATGAGCATAAAAAAGTGATGCGTTAAAAGAATAAGGAAAACCCACTAATGCTTCTAATATTTATGTAATCCAAGGTAGATTGTTTACCCTACCTTCTGGCGAGCTTCCAAGGGCGGCCGAGCACAACCTATCTAATCTCCGGACTCATTAAGCACCTGAGATGGACCTGTGACGTGTGTTTACATCTCAGGTGAGTCTGGGCGCGGCCTGGGCGTGGCACTATGGCGAGGCACAGGAAGCGGCATTCAGACATACAGACAAACTGGCACCACCCTAACCCTTCATCCTCTCCCCCTTATTCCTCCCTTAACTCTTTATTCCATTGGCACCACCCTAACCCCTCATCCTCTTCCCCTTATTCGTCCCTTAAATTTACTCCACTGGCACCACCCTAACCCCTCCTATTTCCTTTACCCTAAACTTTTTTCTACACTGGCACCAACCTAACCCCTCATCATCTCCCCCTTATTCCTCCCCCCCTTTACTCCACTGGTACCACCCTAACCCCTTATCTTCTTCCCTTGTTCCTCCCTTTAACCCTTTACTCCCCTATTACCACCCTAACCCCTCCTATTCCCCTTACCCTTAACCCTTTTTAACACTGGTACTACCCTAACCCCTCATCCTCTTCCCTTTATTCCTCCCTTAAATTTACTCCACTGGCACCTCCTTAAGCCTTCCTATTCCCCTTACCCTTAACCCTTTACTCAACTGGCACCACCCTTCCACCCTTACCCCTTTAACACGTTGGTCCTCCCCTTGCCCTTTACTTCATTCCAACCCCTTACTCCTCATCCTCTTCCCCTTACTCTTCCCTTTACCCATTACTCCTCCTCCTAAATCATTCCCCCCTGACCCTAACATCCCTATTTATCACGACTCCCTCTCTCCATCTCTATTCTTTTCCCGCATCTTTCCTTACCAGTACCACTATTCCTCTCCATTCCTCTCTGTCTCTTCCTTCCCTTCCTTTATCTCACTATTCCTTCCTCCCTCACTCCCCCTCCACCCCCCTCACTTCACCCATGACCCTCCCCCCATCATTACCCCATCCCTACACACATAAATCTCCCTCCTTCACTCATGGGCAGCTTCCTCATAACAGTTCATTAACCAGCAGAATCTTCACAACAAGGGTACTCCCCCACCAGGAGGGAACGTAGACTCTCCCTCCCATGTGCTGTTATCTTAGTGTTTGCTATTTCCTACCCGTTATAAATCTCTCTCGTATATTACCTTCACCTCCTTCCTATGTTCATTTCTTCGTTAGTGGTGATATTTCTCCTCTTTCTCCTCCTCCTCCTTCTCTTTCCCCTATTTTCCCTTCTGTTCCTCGTCTTCGTCTCTTCTCTCCTCCTCCAATCTTCTTCTACCCTCGTTCTTATCTCCTTAATGAAGTTTTCCTTTGTTCTTATCAGTCGTTTTACTTTCCCATTTCCGTGCCTTTCATCTTCCATTATTCAAGCCTCATCCAACACTTCATCTATTTTCGGGCCACCACAAATGCCTCGATACTGAAGGAAGCCAAGATATTTAGTAACTTTCATATTAAAATAACTTCCCAACCAATAACATTTTTAAGTTGACCCGTTTTTCCTTACTCCCTGGTTCATTCTTACACCCTCCCCTGTTAAAGGTTCTAAGGGCACGAGGCGACACAGGAAGGGGTTCGTGAGGCTATAAATACCCACCTCAGCCGCCCTACCACTGATAATCCTCCTAAGGTGCCCCACGAACACAGTACCAAGACCCTTTCTCACTCTCCTTTCTCTCCAGTAAAGTCGTGAAAAGCGTATTACTAATTCTTTAGAACATGAATTTTAGGTTATAAGACTCAACTCAACCTCTTCATGAACCTAATAATCGTTGTTTATCATTATATTTTCCGTCCTTTCTATCGGTAAATGTTAATAAAGTTTCAAGTTTGTAGGAATATAATAACAATAATAATAATAATTTTATTTTCACCCGGAGGCATACAGGAAAAACAACAACAACAACATGACACACAAACATGAGGGAGTTAACTTAAGAACTAAAGCAAATAAAATATAATATATACATGTAGGCAATAAAGACACTGCTGTATATAGAGATGACTTGATTTTCCTA
>JACEEZ010003550.1:557073-564573 GCA_016584305.1 Chionoecetes opilio | reverse complement strand
TGGCGGTGGTGGTGGTGGTGGTGGATGTGGTGGCGGTGGCGGTGGTGGTGGTGGTGGTGGATATGGTGGCGGTGGCGGTGGTGGTGGTGGATGTGGTGGCGGTGGTGGTGGTGGATGTGGTGGCGGTGGCGGCGGTGGCAGCGGTGGTGTAAACATCCTGTCACTTTATGCCTTGCTATTTACCGTGAAGCCCTGATGCTGTCATTGATCTCATGTGGACGAAATGAACGATAATTATATAATTAGAGTATAATCACGGTGAGAAACTAGAAAATTCATGATAAAACTCCATCACCTGCTTATCAACACCTGTCTTCCTCACCAACAAGATGAAAGAAGCGGCTTGGGAGGAAAAGAAATAGGATGGAGGAGAGGAGGACGAAAAGGCAAGAAGGAGGAGAGGAGGACGGAGGGAGGCGAAGGAGGGGAAGACGAGGAGGCAAGGAGGAGGAGAGGAGGACGAGGAGGTAAGAAGGAGGAGGTATGTAGGATGAGGAAGAGGATGTGGAAGTGGAAGACGACGAGGAAGAGGAAGAGGGAGAGGAGGAAAATTTGACAGCAAGCAAAAAAAAATCATGGGGCCTCTCAGCTTGTGTTTATCAGAGACGCCAGTGTTATGTTTCCCGCCAAATTTTTGCTGGACAGAGTGCTTCCCTCCGCCTTTAAGAGCTTGGTAATATTTTCCCAGCAGGTTTACTCTCCTCCACGCACGCACCGTCGGCTTGCAGGGGGGAAATAGTTGTAAGCGACGACGCACAGCACTTTACCTCCTTCTAGATGCTATATGAAAACTACCATAACATACACACACACACATATACGTTCAGGTCATTGGCTTTTACTGCAGGTTCGATGGGCGACCAGGGCGAGGTAGTACAGCGCCCCACGACACCCTCCTCCACCCACCTCCACTTGCTAGACATGGCACGAACCACCTACCCACCTCCACCCACACTGACCTTTGCCCTTTTCCAAATTCACTTCCTTCAAACCATGAATTTATATGCCTTTTTTTCTTTATTTTTCCCCTCCCTTAAACCATGAATTCAGATGCCTTTGTTTTCTTTATTTTTTTTCCTCTCTTAATTAAACCATGAAGTTAGATGCCTTTTTTTCTTCTTATTTTCCTCCCTTAAACCATGAATTTAGATGCCTTTTTTTTCTCTTTTTTCCTTCTTTAAACCATGAATTTAGATGCCTTTTTTTCTCCTTTTTTTCCCTCCGATAAACCATGAATTTAGATGCCTTTTTTTTCTTTTCTTTTTTCCTCCCTTAAACCATAGATTTAGATGCCTTTTTTTACTTTATTTTACTTCCTCAAGTCCCTCCTGTTATTCATCAGCTGTCTATTTCAACTCCCTGCAAAAGTCTAGTGTTTTAGAGGATGGAAGTGGAAAATGTCAGCACAAAATAGTGGTTAATTCAAAATTCTGAGCACGGGTCCGTCGCCTGCACCTGCCGCCCTAAGGTCCACCGGGATCCATACCTGTCCCGCGTTGGGTACACACACACACACACACACACACACACACACACACACACACACACACACACACACACACACACACACACACACGCCTTTCACTTTCACTCTCAGGAGGAGAGGCTACCTGGACCCTGGCTACCCTTTATATTGCTGAGTTTTTTGACATTACATAACTGGAGAAAGCAAGTTTTTTTTTTTTCTCTCTCTCTCTCTCTCTCTCTCTCTCTCTCTCTCTCTCTCTCTCTCTCTCTCTCTCTCTCTCTCTCTCTCTCTCTCTCTCTCTCTCTCTCTCTCTCTCTCTCTCTCTCTCTCTCTCTCTCTCTCTCTCTCTCTCTCTCTCTCTCTCTCAACATGGCTCTCCGATTCTTCACTTCCAATCATCAATTTCTTGATTACTACGAAGGTTTTTATCAGCAAGATCAAGAAAAAAGTGAATTCAGACAAGTATCAAGAGTGGTTTTAACGTTGTCCCATCCAACATCTATATAAGAACATCTATATAAGTTGTTAAATCGGCCTTGGTTCCATCTACCGTGTCTCTGAGGACCAAGATAGCCTGCTGAAATGCAAAGTAATCAGATAGATAACATTCATTTAGGCTGTGGGGTTCCGGATGAACATTTCCCTCGGTATAGCGGCTTTGAAATGGTAATTCAGACACGCTTAACACACCTGGAGACTAAAAATTCGATTCGTGCATTCGTACATAAAAACGAAATTATATTCAGAGAAGCACAGGAAGGAATAAAAAAGACCGGAATTTCTTGCAGCTGTAAAGTAATTCATTCCTCCTGCAATTGTAAAGTAATTCATTCCTCCTGCAGTTGTAAAGTAATTAATTCCTCCTGCAGCTATAAAGTAATTCATTCCTCCTGCAGCTATAAAGTAATTCATTCCTCCTGCAGCTATAAAGTAATTCATTCCTCCTGCAGCTGTAAAGTAATTAATTCCTCCTGCAGCTGTAAAGTAATTCATTCCTCCTGCAGCTATAAAGTAATTCATTCCTCCTGCAGCTATAAAGTAATTCATTCCTCCTGCAGCTGTAAAGTAATTCATTCCTCCTGCAGCTGTAAAGTAATTCATTCCTCCTGCAGCTGTAAAGTAATTCATTCCTCCTGCAGCTGTAAAGTAATTCATTCCTCCTGCAGCTATAAAGTAATTCATTCCTCCTGCAGCTATAAAGTAATTCATTCCTCCTGCAGCTATAAAGTAATTCATTCCTCCTGCAGCTGTAAAGTAATTCATTCCTCCTGCAGCTGTAAAGTAATTCATTCCTCCTGCAGCTATAAAGTAATTCATTCCTCCTGCAGCTATAAAGTAATTCATTCCTCCTGCAGCTGTAAAGTAATTCATTCCTCCTGCAGCTATAAAGTAATTCATTCCTCCTGCAGCTATAAAGTAATTCATTCCTCCTGCAGCTATAAAGTAATTCATTCCTCCTGCACGTCGTGGTTCCCTGACAGCCTCGGACACGTCAAGGAAAAGTGTGGCCGACAGAGGGACAAAAAGAAGCGACTCGCTGACGTCGTGAGGGAAAAAGATGTGTTCATTTTCAATCCCCGAGACGACATAAGGCGGAGAAGAGGAGCGAGAGGAAGTGACAGCCACCAGAAGTAATCTACACCTTCCTTCCTTTCGCCTGTCTCTCACCTGTCTAGAGCCGTCATCCTCTTCTCTCTCCTCGCTCAATTCTCTCTCCTCTCTTCTCTCTCTTCTCTCTCTCTTCTCTTTCTCTCTCTCTCGTCTCTCTCTCTCTCTCTCTCTCTCTCTCTCTCTCTCTCTCTCCTCTCTCTCTCTCTCTCTCTCTCTCTCTCTCTCTCTCTCTCTCACACACAGGTAACGAGAATTAAAGATGAAGAGACAACTTGTGGTAAGAATAAAGTAAAAGAAGAAAGGAAGATATGTAGTGCAAAAAGATAAAAAGACATCAAGGAAATACAGGTGCGACAAAAAGAAGGAAAATAAGGTAGGAAAGACGCGATATTGAGGACGTAATGATATAAAAAAGTACTCGTGAGGTAAAATAATATTCTTGGTAAAAAAATATTCTTGGTAAAAAATATTCTAGGTAAAAAAAATATTCGAGGTAAAATATTCAAGGTAGGCAAGACTGGAGACACAACGAGGGCATGAAGATAAAGGGAAGGAGGTGAGGGCTGAAGGCAAGAGGCAGTGGCGGGAGGCAACGAAGGCATGATAGTATAAAAGGCAGGATTAAAAAAAGAAATAATGTCAGAAGGGGAACAGGAGGCATAAGGAAGAAAATTAAGATAAAGATAAGTAGGCGAGAGATTATATTAGGTGAGAAATGAGATGCAATAATAACACAAAGATAAGAGATATGAAGATAAAAAAGATATGAAGGTGTAAGGTGAAGGGGAAGAAAAAGAAAAACATAATAGCAGAAAGACAAAACATAAAGACAAAAGAAAGAAAAGAGAGAGAACAAAAACAGAAAAAGAAAAGAAAGAAAGACAGCAAATATAAAAAACACATTATAAAGACGTGAATACAAAGATGACGATGTAATATAATAAAAATTCATTGTACGAGAGAAAAGATAACGGAGACAAAAACATAAAGAAACTTACAAAAGAAAAAGAGAGAACAAAGAAAAGAACGTCCTTGCAGATGAATAAAAGAAGGCAAAAAATATAAGAAAAGAGCGTAAATGAGAAAGAGAAAAAAGAAAAAAAACTACTTACTATAACTACTACTTACTTATAAAAGAAAAAGAGAGAAAAAAGAAAAGAACGTCCTTACAGATGAATAAAAGAAGGCAAAAAATATAAGAAAAGAGCGTAAATGAGAAAGAGAAAAAAAGAAAAAAACTACTTACTATAACTACTACTTACTTATAAAAGAAAAAGAGAGAAAAAAGAAAAGAACGTCCTTGCAGAAGAATAAAAAGAGGCAAAAAAAAATAAAGAAAAGAGCGTTAAAAACATAAACATAAAGAAACTTACGCAAGAAAAAGAAAGAAAAGAAAAGAACGTCCTTGCAGAAGAATAAAAGAAGGCAAAAAATATAAGAAAAGAGCGTTAATGAGCAAATAAAGAGGAGAGAAAGAGGGACATGTCAGAGGAACGCCGGAGGCCAGGAGACAAAAAAAAAGAGAAAAAGAAAAGTCAGCGTCAAGAGGGTGTGATCAAGACAACGAAAGTTTAAGAAGTGGAAAGAAAAAAATAGATAAAAACTTGAGATCAAAGCTGAAGATTAATACAAGGGGACAGGGAGGCAGGGAGGCAGGGAGGCAGGGAGGCAGGGAGGCAGGGGGGCAGGGTGAGGAACAAGGGGCAAGACAGGGTAAGGCACCTACGTCTAAGATTACATGGAGAGTGTGCCAGGGTATTAATGTATGCAGGAAGGGAAGCAGCGGCGGCCACCAGGAGAAGTGAGGCGAAGGGAAGCATTAGAACATATTCCTGTAAAGTCAAAGATAGTTAGATAGCAAGATAGATAGATAGATAGATAGATAGATAGATAGATAGATAGATAGATAGATAGATAGATAGCAAAGAAGCGAAGGGAGACGAAGGGAACCATTAGAAGAACATATTCCTGTAAAGTCAAAGATAGTTTTCAGTAGTCTAGCTGAAGCTCCTGACTGTAAAACTAATAATAATTCATCAATACAGTATAAAAGAGGAGAGAGAGAGAGAGAGAGAGAGAGAGAGAGAGAGAGAGAGAGAGAGAGAGAGAGAGAGAGAGAGAGAGAGAGAGAGAGAGAGAGAGAGAGAGAAGAACGAAGGGTGAAGAAACACACGAGGGACGACTGAAGCACACACGAGGGACGACATGAAGCACACACACCCACGTTATTAAGACATCAAACGAAGGAGGCGACGACGCAGGTGACGGTGACGAGAAGCAAAGAATCACGGCTATTACGAAGCAACACTGACGTCCTCTGAGAAAAATGTTAGTGTTGCAGCGAGGTGAAACAGTTCGAAACACACACAAAATTTTAAACACAAAATCAATGAGATGCAAACTAATTAAAAAAGAAATTTGTAATGCATCTCTATAAAGTAATAAAAAAAATTCGAAACACAAAAAAATTGACTTAAAAACACAAAATCAATGATGGAAACTGATAGAAAAAAATACAAACAACAAAAACCTACAAAGCATCTCTATAAAGTAGTACAAAAAAATAATGATACAGTTCAAATACAAAGCTAAACATTAAAAAAACATAATGACGACAAGGGATAGATATAAAAAAAACGGCATTAAAAAAATTCTTGCTCTGACCATTATTACGAAAAAGTGAGACAACAAAAATTTACGAAAAAGAGCTGCACTTTTCTTTATAACCTACCAGATTTAAGAGGAAAGCAAAACTCTCCCCTGCCCCCCTACCCCCTACCATTTACCCCCATGCCCCCTTGCCCCCTACCCTGCCCCCCTGCCCCCCTATCCCTACACTTTGCCCCCTTCCTCCCCAAGTGCCTCTCCCCCTTTGAGCTGCACGCGGGTATTTTCATCTCCACACAAGGAAGATCAAGGTTGAAATCGAGTTACCTACCGCTTCTGTCTGCCGCTGAGTGCCGAGAGAGAGAGAGAGAGAGAGAGAGAAGAGGGGAAGTGGGGGGGGGGGGAGGGAAGGGGAGAGGAAAGGGGTGGGAGGGGAGGAAGGGGGAAGAAANCGTTTTGGAAGGGGCCTGCGGGGCGGGTAGCGGAGGCCTGCCGCTACGGGCAGCTGGCCACCAGGAAGGTGATGCTGGAGGAGGACAAGATCGAAGTCTTCCTGCAGGAGGCGCGCGTCCTGGTGGAGCTGGAGGGTGCGGGGGGCGTTCCGAGGCTCCACGCCCTGTGCCTCGAGCCTCCCACACTCATCCAGGACTACGCGGGCAAGTCCTACGACGACTTCCTGGACGAGGAGTGTTCTGTGGGAGTCTTTCTAGACTCCGTGCAGTGCATTGCCCGCTAGCTGGAGGAGATTCACGACAAGTCCATCCTTCACAACGACATCAAAGCCAACAACGTCACCGTGTTTGGCTCCGCAGACACTCCCACCTTCCGCCTGATTGACTGCGGTCTGGCCACTCGCGTCGGACAGCCCTTCGACGCTGAAGCCTACGACCTCGACTTTGAGGACGACTACAGCATGTGTACGTGGATGTCCCCCGAGCTGAAGGACGGCCGGCCGCTGCTTCCCTCCAGCGACGTGCACGGTCTGGGCGTCCTCATGAGGATCGTCTCGCGCCAGACGCCTCACAGCAGCCTCAAGACCGCCCTGCAGCCCCTGGTAACTTCCTGCACCCAGTGGGACCCAGAGGCACGACCTTCCCTGCTGCAGATCGTCTCCGCCATCGACGACCTGAAGGGCAGCCAGTCCGAGGCCGTGCTGGACGCGGCACTCCTGGACCAACGCTGAGCACCACGACCACACCACTAATTCCTTCTTTCGTAGCAAAGTAACTGTAATTTATGTAATGAAAATTATCTCATCCAAAATGTTCCGCTGAGAAAATCACCGAGCACTCTCCACCCCCGCCATGGTCTCCACACGCCTCCTTAAAAAAAAAAAAAAAAAAAAAAAAAAAAAAAAAAAAAAAAAAAAAGTGCTTGACATTCATTCGAGCATATTTCACATATACTTCTTATAATGTAACTCAATAATTATATAACATAATACTATATAATTGATCACAGTACACGTAATATAAAACTATAATAATATAACTCGCGGCAAAACATTTTTCTTGCCGTGAACAAAATAAAAGGTGATACTTTTACACTCTCTCTCTCTCTCTCTCTAGTCTCCTCCTCCTTCTCTCTCTCTCTCTCTCTCTCTCTCTCCTCTCTCTCTCCTCTCTTCTCTCTCTTCTCTCTCTCTCTCTCTCTCTCTCTCTCTCTCTCTCTCTCTCTCTCTCTCTCTCTCTCTCTCTCTCTCTCTCTCTCTCTCTTATATGACTACATACTTTTGTATGACTATTTAATAATCTTACGATTTTCTTGCTTTTACATGACAACATACTTGTGTATTACTATTTTACTATTCTTGA
>JACEEZ010003550.1:549573-554573 GCA_016584305.1 Chionoecetes opilio | reverse complement strand
AAGTCAACTCAATTAAACTTTTTCTTCACTGGCTATGTACTCGAACCCTGAACGTCTCAACCATTAGCTAAGTGCGCTCGCTAACCACTATGCTACAAGTGATGCATCTATCTATTTAATTTTCTTACTTTTCCCCTCTCTCTCTCACTCTCTGACTCTCTCTCTCACTCTCTGACTCTCTCTCTCACTCTCTCTCTCACTCTCTGACTCTCTCTCTCACTCTCTGACTCTCTCTCTCACTCTCTGACTCTCTCTCTCACTCTCTGACTCTCTCTCTCACTCTCTGACCTCTCTCACTCTCTGACTCTCTCTCTCACTCCTGACTCTCTCTCATTCTCTCTCTCTCTCTTAGTAATATTGCATGACTGTCTTGTATTATCATTATCGATCCATTCCCACCCTTTATCATTGCGTCTGTTAATGACAATAATGACAACCGTTGGTTGTTGGTTGATTGTTGCAGGGTTCGATCTTGTGTGTTTAGTGAAGCCCATTACTATAATTGAATTTATTAATAATTCATTAGGTATGATGAACGACAAGAATACAAATAGTTCTACTTTTAATTATCGGACATAAATTATACACATACGTATGCATATACGTATACACACCAGGCCTCCGTGGTGTAGTGGCTATTGCGCCTAGCTAGGAATCTGCTGTTGCTGGCCTTGGTTTGAATCCGGGCCAGGGCAAGACGGCGGCCAGCCCAAGCAGCTGTTCATCCTTCTTTTCGGGATGGTCGATAAATGGGTACTTTGGGAACCCTGGGGAAGGTAACTGTGGTAACCCGGATGTCACACAAGCCCAGTGTCCCGGGATAACGGGCTTTCACCCACCACAGCAGGCTCAAGGGATAATGCGACGGAAATGAGCACCGAGGCCACGCGAAGCATTTTCTTCTTTTTACGTAGGAGCCTATAGTGCCTGTATAGCTATTATTTTTCCTTGAGGGCTCAGGTGGTTGGCCCTGCACATTCTGGAGGGCTGTGATGGCTGGCCCTCGCCGGGGGTGGCGCAGGCTGAATTTTTATAATGAACCTGTGATGGTTTTCTGCGATGGTTTGACCTGAGGCTCGTGCCGCCCCCTGGTGCCCTCCGCCGCACGTGTAGTCGCAGTCAAAGGTGAGGTTCATGCAGCATGTGGGTATCTTCGGCCTTTCGACGAAGGAAGAAACAGTTGCTCCTGGTGGGACTTGAACTCGGGACCTTGTTCTCACAACTACCAGGCTCTTATCTACCGGATAAGTATAGCTAGTATATACACGCATTCCCTTGGCCGTCATGAAGGTACTGTACGGAAGGCCCTGCAGACAATCCGCCAGTCCTCTCGCCCTACGTCCAGCAGCGTGTTTGTGATTGGCTCGAAACTCGCTTGAACTGGTTCGAATGGACTGGTGGACTGACTGCAGGGCCTTCCGTACATCTCTGGCCACACTTTACACGTCCAGCCTTGGCCACGCTAGGCAGGTGCGAGGCTCTTCACTAAGGGGTGACGGCAGAGGCATCAACCCACCTGCCATTCTCCCCACGTTAAGGTCAGGGCGAAAAAAGCAAAATAAAATAAAACATATGAATGAATATTAGAATACACGACAATATTGAGTCAGGTGAGGTGATTCCCCTGGAGGCACGAGGACAAATATACAAATTCGCGTCGTGGTATTATCATAACCCTTGGCGCCAAAAAAACCACCAAAAATAAAATTAAAAAAAGGCCGCACATCGCACATAATTCCGTATTTTTTTTTTATCATTACGGAAGAAAAAGCTGCAAGAGAATACAAACATCGTAACTTCTAAATCTTCAATAACATACAGTTTCTATTCATTCCCTGTGATATTCTTGGAGTCTTAATCCCTAAGAAGTGAAATCTAGTTGGGTCACGGAGAAGGAATGTGGCGAACGAGGGAGTAACAAGCGAGGTCGGAGCTTGAAACATCCGCGGTGGTCAGAGCGATAGGAGGAGGGCGACGCATATTAGTGGGTCTGTCGCTCGCCACAACTTTAGCGAAGCCACGCGAATTGCCTAATTTGTCGAGACCAACAAAGGGGAGGGAGAGGGAGAGGAGGGAAAGGGAGGAAGGGAGAGGGAGAGGAAGGAAAGAGAGGAAGGGAGAGGGAGAGGAAAGAAAGAGAGGAAGAGAGAGGGAGAGGAGGGAAAGAGAGGAAGGGAGAATGAAGGGAAAGGGAAGAGGAGAAGATTATAAGGCTGGGAGGAACTGGGAATGGAAAGAAAAAAAAAAAGAGAGAGAGAGAGAGAGAGAGAGAGAGAGAGAGAGGAGAGAGAGAGAGAGAGAGAGAGAGAAGAGAGAGAGAGAGAGAGAGAGAGAGAGAGAGAGGAGAGAGGAGAGAGAGAGAGAGAGAGAGAGAGAGAGAGAGAGAGAATAACTTCTTTAGGTCAGGCAAGGACATACTGATACACTTTGTTGACCTTCACGAGTAAGTTAGGTCAATTCTTTTATGTAATTACGTGACGAAAACAGAAAGTCACCAGGTAAAAGAGTTCTTTGGTGCAAGAAGAAGAAGAAGAAGAAGAAGAAGAAGAAGAAGACGAAGAAGAAGAAGAAGAAGAAGAAGCAGAAGCAGAAGCAGAAGAAGCAGAGAAGAAGAAGAAGAAGAAGAAGAAGAAGAAGAAGCAGAAGAAGAAGAAGAAGAAGAAGAAGCAGAAGAAGAAGCAGAAGAAGAAGCAGAAGCAGAAGAAGAAGAAGAAGAAGAAGAAGAAGAAGAAATAACAGAAATGGAACTGGATTCTCCTAACACCTTTTCAACACATTTTCAAACACAGTATTTTTTCCTAAACTTGGGCAGGCGTCACATATTCTCAAGTTATAACTCCTGAAGGAAGGATACTAACGAAATTACCGGCAGATGATGCGAAACAAAATAACGAATGCATATAGAGAGTGTTCCTGAAGACAATTAAAGACACTGGTATATATTTTCCAGCACATATTCTAAAAAGGTAACAGATGGAACACACCTTTTATTAAACCTTCTTCATTTACCTTCTATACATTTTCAATCTCTTCTCCATATTTCGTTCTTTCATTCTTCTTCTACACTTTTTATTTCTTCATTTAGCTTCTACACATTTTATTTCTTCATTTACCTTCTACACATTTTATTTCTTCATTTACTTTCTACACATTTTATTTCTTCATATACCTTCTACACATTTTATTTCTTCATTTACCTTCTACACATTTTATTTCTTCATATACCTTCTACACATTTTATTTCTTCATTTACCTTCTACACATTTTATTTCTTCATTTACCTTCTACACATTTTATTTCTTCATTTACCTTCTACACTTTTTATTTCTTCATTTACCTTCTACACATTTTATTTCTTCATTTACCTTCTACACTTTTTATTTCTTCATTTACCTTCTACACTTTTTATTTCTTCATTTACCTTCTACACATCTCCAATCTCTTCTCCATATTTATTTTCTTTCATTCTTCTTCTACTCCTATTTTCACCTTTCTTTTATCCCTAATCTTTCTGTCTTTACTCTTTTCTATCTATTCTTGTCTTTCCTCTTCCCTTCTTATCTTTTATTCTCGTTATCTCTTGTCTTCCTTCCTTCCATCATTCTCTTCGTGCTCCTTGTTTCCTCTTCCATGTTCCTCTTATTTCCTACCTTTTACCATTTCTTATCTTGTCCCTTTCCCTTCCCATCTTTTACTATTCCTATTCCTCGTCTCTCCAATTCCTTCTCTCTTTCACTCTCCATTTACCTTGTCTTCTCCCTTGCTTCCTCTCTTTTAATCCCTTTATTTTCTTGCCTTCCACCCTTCCTTCCTCTCTTTTACTCCTCCTATTCCTTATCTTTCCTCCCCTCTTGTAATCTTCCTATTCCTTGTCTAATCCCATTCGTTATCCTCTTGTGCTCGCCATGTTCCTAGTGCTCCCGTCTTATTTCATGTCTTTATGTTGCGTCTTTCTTTTCCATCACCTTTCCTTTCCTTTCCCGCCAAAACCCTATTTACCTTGCTCTGTGGATACAACTCCGTTATGACGTCCTTCCACGGGCCACTTCCATCACACGGGATTTCTTCAGCAACTGCACGAAATCAGGTCTTATTTTTTCCATTCTTTTTTTCCAAACACTTTTCTATCCTCCGTTCCTTCAACAACTACACGAAATCAGCGACTTTTTTTTCGTTCTTTCTTTCCAAACACTCTTTTATCCTCTCTCTCTCTCTCTCTCTCTCTCTCTCTCTCTCTCTCTCTCTCTCTCTCTCTCTCTCTCTCTCTCTCTCTCTCTTTCTCTCTCTCTCTCTCTGAATCCGTCCCTCGCCTCCCTGACTCCCTTTAGATACGCTACCAAAGTCGATACATCATGCAAGGTAAAGACCAGACAAAACAACAACAACAACTCCAACAACAACAACAGCAAATTCGCTACGGCAGGTTCTCAGGAAAGGCAGCGAAGGGGAGCTGATGAGAGAGAGAGAGAGAGAGAGAGAGAGAGAGGAGAGAGAGAGAGAGAGAGAGAGAGAGAGAGAGAGAAGAGAGAGAGAGAGAGAGAGAGAGAGAGGAGAGAGAGAGAAGAGAGAGAGAGAGGAGAGAGAGATGAGAGAGAGAGAGAAGAGAGAGAGAGAGAGAAGATGAGAGGAGAGGACTCGAACCGCAGAGAGAGAGCAGAGAGATGCCCCCCCCCCCAGGAATGAGCTCTCCATCTTAAAATTAAAAAAATACAAGTGAACGTTCCGGAATAGATTAACGTCTTCCAGCCCTTCTCTTTGCCATATAGTTTCTGAAGGTTAAGGCGTGGCGTGCTGCTGGGCCAAGCGTGTTCTCGAGTCATTTTTTATTTTCACCCAAGCGATAAAGAGTAATGGAATGAGTCGTGTGTTACATATTTCCCCCTCACAATTAACTGAATATGTTGTGTCGGCGGGAGTTTTTTTTTTGGTGTGTGTGTGTGTTGGTGTTTCTTTCTTTTTTGTTGTTGTTGTGTCGGCGAGTTTTTTTGTGTGTGTCGGCA
>JACEEZ010003550.1:537073-544573 GCA_016584305.1 Chionoecetes opilio | reverse complement strand
ATATGTAAGAGAAGACGGATATCAATAACACATCGTTTGTTATTTAGGTCATGTCTTTTATGGCTCAACTGTTTTCGCCAGTTTTGTAATGACGAGATTCTAAGAAGTAACATATTGGTTGCAACATTGATTAATATTTCGAAGCATTTCAGTAGCAGTTGTGGTAGTGATATTATTATTATTATTATTATCCTTATCATTATTAGTAGTAATATAAGTAGTAGACGTAGTAGTAGTGGTGGTATGGTAGTCATGGTGATATTAGTAATAGTAGTAGTAGTAGTGATAGTGGTAGTAGTAGCTGTAGTCATGATAGCAGTGGTAGTGGTGGTGTTAGTAGTGGTTGTAGTAGTATTTGTAGCTAGAGTAGTAGTAGTAGTAGTAGTATGTAGTCTAGTAGTAGTCATAATACTAGTAGTGGTGGTAGCAGCAGTAGTAGTAGCAGTTAAAGCAAAAAAAAGAAAAAGCAGCAGCAGTAGCAGTAGCAGTAGTAGTAGTAGTAGTAGTAGTAGCAGCAATAGTAGTAGTAATAGTAGTAGTAGTAGTAGTAGAGATATAATCATAAAGTGCTTATAGTAATGATAATAGTGATGTATATTATGATAGTATAATGAGATTCTGACAACATCATCAACACTATAAACAATCATAATAACAATGATGGTAATTCAGACAATAATAACATAATCTTGTGAAAATTACCATACCAATCCGAATTACGAGCTGTCCAACATGGCAAATCCAATCCACCAATCCATCGGTCTACCCTATCATTTAGTCACCCTGCAGACTCCCAACCCTGCCATTTAGTCACCCAACAGACTCCCAACCCTGCCATTTAGTCACCCTGCAGACTCCCAACCCTACCATTTAGTCACCCAACAGACTCCCAACCCTGTCATTTAGTCACCCAACAGACTCCCAACCCTACCATTTAGTCACCCAACAAACTCCCAACCCTGCCATTTAGTCACCCAACAGACTCCCAACCCTGCCATTTAGTCACCCTACAGACTCCCAACCCTGCCATTTAGTCACCCTACAGACTCCCAACCCTGCCATTTAGTCACCCTACAGACTCCCAACCCTGCCATTTAGTCACCCTACAGACTCCCAACCCTGCCATTTAGTCACCCTTCAGACTCCCAACCCTGCCATTTAGTCACCCTTCAGACTCCCAACCCTGCCATTTAGTCATCCTACAGACTCCCAACCCTGCCCTTTAGTCACCCTACAGACTCCCAACCCTGCCATTTAGTCACCCTCAGACTCCCAACCCTGCCATTTAGTCACCCTAACAGACTCCTAACCCTGCCATTTAGTCACCCTGCAGACTCCCAACCCTGCTTAGCACTTAGTCACCCTCACCACAGACTCCCAACCCTGTCATTTAGTCACCCAACAGACTCCCAGCCCTACCATTTAGTCACCCTACAGACTCCCAACCCTGCCATTTAGTCACTCTACAGACTCCCAACCCTGCCATTTAGTCACTCTACAGACTCCCAACCCTGCCATTTAGTCACCCTACAGACTCCCAACCCTGCCATTTAGTCACCCAACAGACTCCCAACCCTGCTATTTAGTCACCCAACAGACTCCCAACCCTGCCATTTAGTCACCCTATAGACTCCCAACCCTACCATTTAGTCACCCAACAGACTCCCAACCCTGCTATTTAGTCACCCAACAGACTCCCAACCCTGTCATTTAGTCACCCTACAGACTCCCAACCCTACCATTTAGTCAACCTACAGACTCCCAGCCCTGCCATTTAGTCACCCTACGGACTCCCAACCCTACCATTTAGTCAACCTACAGACTCCCAACCCTGCCATTTAGTCACGCTACGGACTCCCAACCCTACCATTTAGTCAACCTACAGACTCCCAACCCTGCCATTTAGTCACCCTACGGACTCCCAACCCTACCATTTAGTCAACCTACAGACTCCCAACCCTACCTTTAGTCACCCTACGGACTCCCAACCCTACCAGTTAGTCACCCTAACGGACTCTCAACCCTGCCATTTAGTCACCCTACGGACTCCCAACCCTACCATTTAGTCAACTTACAGACTCCCAACCCTGCCATTTAGTCACCCTACGGACTCCCAACCCTGCCATTTAGTCACCTACGGACTCCCAACCCTACCATTTAGTCAACCTACGGACTCCCAACCCTACCATTTAGTCACCCTTCAGACTCCCAACCCTGCCATTTAGTCACCCTACGGACTCCCAACCCTGCCATTTAGTCACCCTACGGACTCCCAACCCTACCATTTAGTCACCCTACGGACTCCCAACCCTACCATTTAGTCACCCTACGGACTCCCAACCCTGCCATTTAGTCACCCTACGGACTCCCAACCCTACCATTTAGTCACCCTACGGACTCCCAACCCTACCATTTAGTCACCCTACGGACTCCCAACCCTACCATTGCATGCATCTCACGCACACACCCGCTTGTTACATCGCCAAGCACAAACGTTTTTTAATTTTGTGATTTAAGAGTTGCCATAGTGTGCTCTGGTCCCCGCTGCCTCACAACTATATAAGGGTGATGTTCTCTATGGTGATGTGTGTGTGTGTGTGTGTGTGTGTGTGTGTGTGTGTGTGTGTGTGTGTGTGTGTGTGTGTGTGATACTTGACATTACGAATAAGTAGTAAACAATTAGAGGAACATAATAAGTAATAATGGTGCTATCGATAACAGCAATCATAATAATTGCAATGATGATAATTATGGAAATGGTAATGGTAGTAACAAGTCCGGTATCTGGAAAGGAAGAGGAAGAGAAGGAAAAGGAGAGAGAAGAGAAGAGGACAAAGGTGAAGGGTTGGGTGATGGGGGGCACAGGTAAGGAGGGGGGAGGGGGTAATGGGGGGGTACAGGTAAGGAGGGGGGGAGGGGGTGTGAGGTATACAGAGGAGGTCGCTGGCAGGGCAGAAGATACGTTAATAATTAATTACTCATCAAATATTACGTACGGTACAATCAATATTCATTAAAATAATTATTTCTTCATGGTGCACAAATTAAGAGAGGCGAACATAACATAAACATCGAGCCAATGGCCATTCACTGCAGCACACACACACACACACACACACACACACACACACACACACACACACACACACACACACACACACACACACACACACACACACAACACCACACACACACACCACACACACACACACACACCACACACACACACACACACACACACAACACCACCACACACACACACACACACACACACACACACACAACACACACACACACACACACCACACACACACACACCACACACACACACACAACACACACACCACACACACACACAACACACACACACACACACACACACACACACACACAACAGGCATTACAAAGCACATTACTTTAGGGACGGAACACGCTCACTTTACACTGTCAATTTCATGTCCTAGTTTCGATGAGTGAATTTAAATGGACTGAAATAACCTTCACGTTGCATATACAAATATACACAAAACAAACATTGAAGTACTTTTATTTCTTTATTTATTAGGTTTCTATGTAATTAAAGGGGTTTACGTTGGACGCCCCTTCATTTATGTTAGCAAACATAACATTATCCAAATTGCGGCGGTGTCTGTAACTCTGAAACAAAAAATAAAAGCAATATCGAACTATTAATCTTTGAGTGAGTATTATGGTTCATCTTTTTTCTGACTCGATTTAAATTTTGCATCCTTCTATATCTGTCTCCCATTATGAAGGACACGTACTATATCTTCTTTATTATCTTACTGCTTTCTGTATAGGGACTGACAACTAAGCAGTCTTTTTGCTCTTCTTTTTTTGCCCGTGGCCAGTTCTTTGTGTTGTAAAATTAAGAAAATCTACATCATGCTGAATCTTGCTTGCTTCGCTTTTGTTTCCTATTGTAAGTAGGGAGAGTTATAGGAAAGTGATTGATTTCCCTTATGGGGCTTGCCTGGGATTGCCTGGGTAAAAACTTGAACTTGAACTTGAGTTGGGAGTCACGAAGCGAATACTGTCGGTGAAGCCTTTGGTCTGGCGTTCTCCCATACACGTAACCTGTTGGGAGAGAAGCAAAAGGGAGAAACAAAACTAGGGGTTTCATTTTCTCCTAAGCAAATGATGAATGAGTAAAATAAATGGGTAAACTGTGACTGATATGGGGTATGAGCTTTAGAGTGTGTAGTGTAAGACTTAGTGATGTACCCGGGTGTTGTATCCCCGTGTGGACCCAATACATCGATGTGCCTTCATAGTTCTTCCAGCTTGATTAATTTCCCAGGTAGTCTTTGCGCTTGATGGGGAAACCCTTGGAATGGAACCCAATTAACCGATATAAACCCCTGATGAAGTGAGATAGATATAAGGTGGCTGGTGCGACATCTATTGGTGCTGGACTGGTGATGCTGGTGTTTTGGTGTCTGGCGGGTCATAATGCATCGGGTGTTTGATGAGTGATCGTGTCCTGTACATGTTACCGGTTCAGTGTCAGCGGCTCCATGTTGTTTGTCGTAACTTGTCAAACTCACTCGATGTGGGAAACAAGCCTGGTGTTTGTCAGGAAGTATATTTAGTTGTCTGTCAGTCAGTATGGCAGTTAATCAGTTATCCAGTGTGCTTCTCTCTCTCTCTCTCTCTCTCTCTCTCTCTCTCTCTCTCTCTCTCTCTCTCTCTCTCTCTCTCTCTCTCTCTCTCTCTCTCTCTCTCTCTCTCTCTCTCTCTCTCTCTCTCTCTCTCTCTCTCTCTCTCTCTCTCTCTCTCTCTCTCTCGTGTTTGAAGGACTGAGGTTAGTCTCTTTCATCTGCTGCTTAATACGAAAATGCATTAAACAAAATCAATAATATAATACGAATAAGATTAAATAGTTTTTCTATCCATTACTATCTTACATAATGATAGGTAAGGAAAAGCGATGATGCAAAATCTTGGAATCGGAAAACTGCTCCAACATAGAAGAAGTCAAGCAGGCTCGTTTAATCAAGTGACTCATCAAATCACGTAGGAAAGGGGAGGGGGAGGAGATATCTTGAGCATTTTTATGACAGAGATTTTCACGGGACGAACAAGACCACCTCCTGGTTGTACGATTAAAAACTTTCACACGGTGGGTACTACATAGCGTGAAGAAAGCTTTGTTCATAATAACGAGTAAGGAGTGCGAGTATAATCTGGAAAATCGTACCACGGAACAAAGTTGGTGACTGGAAGGTCTGAAAATCTCCTAATGAGATTTTAAAAGTGTGGAGCAAAGAGGTCTTGGTCTGTGTTGTCCGAGGTCGAGTGGACGGTAAAAGGAAACTTGCGAGGAGAGTAAAGAGACACTTCTTGGAGATAAAAAGGCATATCCTGTGTCTAGGGTAGGGAAAGGATAATATATGACCTTGAGAAGCCATAAGAAAAAGAAAAGACAAATACGAAAAATAAACACTTCTTAGAGATAAAATGGCATGTCCTTTGTCTTTTGTAGGGAGAGGATATGACCTAGAAAAACCATAAGTAAAATAAAAAGAAGACAAATTAGAAAAATAAACACTTCTTAAGGATAAAAAGACATATCCTGTGTCTAGGGAAGGGAAAGGATATGTATATATGTATATAAATGTATATATATATATATGTATGTATGATAAGTATGACCTTGAAAAGCCATATATACGAAAAAGGAGGAAAACAAGGCGGTGAAAGGTGGGGACAAGGAGAGGAAACAGTGTTTGCAAAGTGATAAACAACAAAATGTAATCATCGAGAGCAACACTACGAGCACAATAGAGGCGAAGTTTTTTAATAACCGGGGAATACAAGTGGAAAACAAAACAAAGCTACGATCAAATAACAGTTGAATGTACCAAGCGACAGAGGGAGGTGAGGCTGTAGTAATGAATTGGTAGGTAGCTAATGCCTGTCTGCAAAACTTCGGCCGGGCTTGGTTTCGGGTCCAGATCGAGACAGATGGGACACAGTTTGCTCATTTGTTGCTCTCTATCTGTGGATTGGTGGGTAAATGACCACTTGGGGAAACTTCCACGAACGTAAACTGAGGTAACCCGCAAGTCTACGTGGCCCTTGGGTGTGGCTGGAGGGAAAGAGATAAAAAGAAGAGAGAGAGAGAGAGAGAGAGAGAGAGAGAGAGAGAGAGAGAGAGAGAGAGAGAGAGAGAGAGAGAGAGAGAGAGAGAGAGGAGAGAAGAGAAGAGAGAGAGAGAAGAGAGAGAGAGAGAGAGAGAGAGGAGAGAGAGAGAGGAGGAAGAGAGAGAGAGAGAGAGAGAGAGAAGAGAGAGAGAGAGAGGTAAATAAAGTTCTTCGTTCGCCACAAAGATGAAAGTTGTGACAGAGGAGATGCAGTCTGGCGTCTAAATGTACTTGAATTTCTTTCTTTACTTACGTCGGACATGCATAATTACCTCAACCCCAACCCCCTTTCAAAATAAAAAAATAAAGAAACTTACAACTCTTATAAAACTAGTGTCATCCACGTTGCCGCAGACGAGGATTCCCTAAAGAGTATGTAAATTATATGCCAATGATGTCCTGGTCGTGTGGTGCAGCCCCTCCCCCCCCCCCCCCCCCCCCCCTCCCTCCCCCTCCCCCCCTCATCCCCCCCCTTCCCCAGGATCCTTGTTAGCATTGACAATGATTAGCACAAAAGAATAACCCGCCGTCCGTAAAAACCTAGGATGGTAAAAGAATTGAAAAAGATAATTGAAACTGAATGCAATTTCACCGGGCAAGTTTTTTTTTGTGTGTGAACGCAAATTGAGTTATCTAGCGTTTTCGTCTTTCCAATCTGTCGTATATTCAAATAAAAAAGAGACACGCCATCCATGTATATACTATTACAATTCTTCTCTTATCACTCAGGGTACGAAGCTCTCTTGATATATGATGACTGGTATTATACAGTCAGGTTTTCATTAATTAATCAAAACCGCAATTAACACCATTTTATGACAGCTGAGAGTTCGCATATCGATGACTGAAAGATGAAGCATATGAATGGATTAATCCCTTCAAATATTGATTACTTGATACACGGAGAGAATAGAAAAATAGTATATCTGACTCAGTGCCAATTCGTTTCCTAGTAGTAATATTGGTGGTGGTGATGAAGATGGTGGTAGGGTGGTGATGGTGGTGGTGGGGATGGTGATAATGGTGAAGGTAGTGGTAGTAGTTAAGTAGGTAGTGGTAGTAGTTAATAGTTAAGTAGCAGAGGTAGTAGTAGTTAAATAGCAGAAGTAGTAGTATTTAAGTAGCAGAGGTAGTAGCTAGTAGTAGTAGCAGTGGCGATAGTATTACTACCACTTTTGATACTCGCGATAGTGGTTGAAATGATGGTGGGTGAATAGTAATGAAAATTATGATGATTGAAAATGAAACAGCAATGCAGTAACCATCTCCCCACCTCAATTTGAATACGTACATACATAATGGCACACTAATTAAATAGTGTGATGGCATAAAG